>JASDQU010108359.1:195807-209099 GCA_032191745.1 Picea mariana
TTTAGCGTGAGATCTCACATACATCATTTTAAAGAAATATTTTCTGAAATATAAGTAAGGAATAGCCAATTTAAATCAACAAGAAATCAAATTAACTGTGACCTTGCTTTCCATTGTGCGTTCAAATCCATGCAATTTTGTTGATGAGAAACATCTACCGTCGAGAGCTTGAAACATCATTTCTTCACCATGGCTCTGATACCAATTGAATAAATTAAGCACAATAACAACAATTGACAAAATAGAGAGAAGAACAACAACATGGCGGAAAAGGCATAATAGCCAACACACACTTATTCACTCCAATGTTACATATTTATAGTACAATGGGTGATGCCACCTCATAGAGAGATTTGCTCTAGATCCTAAAATCATGCATTATGACTAGGCTAGGAAATCTTAACTAACTCATTAGTCATCACTTGAGGATATATTACTAATATCCTAAATGAATAATACAAATATATGGTGACAATTTAGACTTAGTGATTGGTAAAGGTAAGCCATAGGCTAACACTAGTTTCTATGTTAAAACATTTTGGTACTGATTTTTTTCCATTTGACCTCCACTCATAAACCTACCTCCACAAAAATTTTGATGGGTACTGGGATTATCCTCTTTCAATCTGAGGGTGACTCTTAGTGCTAACATCAAGCACTTTCATTTTTTAGAATATTTTGATCCCCTAGATCACTCCTACCCATTGGGAAGCTTTTGGACCTCCAAAAGACTAATTTCAATCTATCTGAAGATGAGGGTACAGTTCCCTCGCCTTTCAACCTCAATCCATTTAGCTTTGCTTGGATTTTTTCCTTTAAGACCAAATCAAAGGTATTCCACATTCACTTGTTTTGAAGTTCTCATCCTCCTATCAAGGCTTGTATCTTCATGCAGTTCTGAAATATATTTTGGCGAGAAAGCATCTATGGAAGGAATATGAACATTCTCTCATTAATCATCAATCAAAGGTGGCTCATAAAATCTCAAATTCTCAACATTGACAACTGCATACATTTTCATATAAGGAGGCAAATCCAAATGGAAGGCATTGTTATCAATCTTTTCAAGAATCTTGAAAGGTCCATATCTAATTAGTTTCAGTTTTTTACCTTCTTCTTTAAGCCTCTCTTTGCTAATGTAAATCCAAACTTCATCTCCAACTTGGAAACTGTGATCAACACAATGCTTGTCATGTCTTTTCTTGTACTTGGCTTGGCTCTTTTCCTATTGTTCTTGTACCATTTGGTGCACCAACTGAATTTGTTCAATGAACTTCTTTGCTCTATCAATGTCATATTGACCATCAATAGCAATATCTTTCCCAAAGATAAAATATAAAAGATATTTTGGCAAATAACCAAAACATGCCTCAAATGGAGATGTTTGAGTCGAAGAGTGCTTAGCCCAGTTGTAAGCATGTTGAATGTAGTGTAGGTGATCATCCCAAAGATTAGGATGTTTGTTGCAATAACCACGAAGAATATGGACTACTGTTATATTCACCACTTTTTTTTTTACCATCATTTTGTGGATGAAAAGTTGTGCTCTTTTTCAGCTTGGTGCCCATGAGTGCCCATAAACTTGACCAAAATTTTCCAATAAATCGAGAATCTCGATCAGAAATAATGGATTTGGGAAACCCAAAATGTACCCAAACATGCTAAAAGAACACTTGTGTCATTTTTTCAGCTGTAAACTGCTTCTTACAAAGCATCAAAATAAACATTTTGTTGAAACAGTCAACCACAACATAAAGATAATCATGATTATTTTTAGACATAGGTAGACCTCCTACAAAGTCCATGGAAATTCTTTCCCAAGGATGAGAAGGAACCGGAAGTAGAGTATACAAACCCAACTTTCTATTGCTAGGCTTACTTGTAGCACATAAAGAATATCCTCTTACATATCTTGAAACACTTTCATTCATTTTAGGCTAATAGAAATACCTTTTCAAATTAGCCATTGTCTTTCCTACACCAAAGTGGCCAGCAATAAGAGAAGAATGTGCTTCCCATATGATATTGACTCTTTCACCCTGTGGACTACATAGCTTGCCAAGATGATACAAAATCTTATCATGCACATGGTAATCCAATTCCTCAACTTGGTTAGAATGACACAAAGTTGCATAAGCCTCTTTAAAATCAACATCTAAAGCATATTGTTCAACATAGCTTTCATGCATGGTAGAATTATGCTTAAGAATAACTGAAGCACTAACTATATGCCTAGAAAGCATATCAACAACTTTGTTATAAATGTCTTTATTATACCTTATAACCAAGTGGAATTGTTGTAGAAAACTCATCCATATGAAGTGTCTTGCTTGTTGTAGCTTTGTTTGTGATTGTAAGTATTGCAATGGTTGATGATTTGTGTGAGTGATAGTTTATTTTCCCAAAAAATAATGTTTCCATTTTTTCACACTTTGCACCAATGTATACAATTCCTTATCATAAGTAGCATCATTAATCACAACACCATTAAAAGTTTCAGAATGAAAACAAATGGGCTTACCATGTTGTAACAAGACTTCTCCCATTGCATAATTGCTTGCATGTGTTTAGATCTCAAATGGTTGTCTCAAATTAGGAAGTGCAAGAATTGGAGTTGAACTAATCTTCTCCTTCAATGCATCAAAAAACAATTTTTTCTTTCCTCCCCATTGGGAAACATGCTTGATGCTTGTCACTGCATGTAATGGAGATGCAATTGAAGATAAGTTAGCAATAAACTTTCTCCAATATTGGGTTTCTCCCAAAACGCTTCTTACCTCTGTCACATTGTTGGGCTTGCGCCAATTCAAAATGACTTTGACCTTGGAAGGATCAATTTTGAGTTCTCCTCCTCCAACAATATGTCCCAAGTAAACAAGTGAGGTCTTTCCAAACTCACTTTAGACATCTTCAAAAACAAATTTTATTTCTTTAAGACATCCAAAACTTGCTTTACATGCATAACATGCTCTTAACGAGATTTTCTAAATATCAAAATGTCATCCAAGTAGACAATCACCCGATCATCAAGAAAAGTCCTTAAAACATCATTCATGACCCTCATGAATGTAGTATGAGCATTACAAAGTCCAAATGGCATTACCATCCACTCAAACAAACCTTGCTTTGTTTTGAAAATTGTCTTCTATGTGTCTCCTTCAGTCATCCTAATCTAATGATATCCACTTCTCAAATCCAACTTAGTAAAATGCTTATCATCTTTCAATTGATCAAGCAAATCATCAATTCTAGGAAGAGGATAACGATTCTTTACCATAATCTTGTTCAAGGCTCTGAAATCTACACACATGCACCATGTACCATCTGTCTTTGGCACTAAAACAATTGGTGACCCACATGGCGAAGTGCTTGGCATGATGACCCCTTTGTCAAGCAAATCTTGGATTTGTTTTTTAATTTCAGCACTCTCCGTGACTGGCATCCTGTACATACCAATGTTTGGAAGAGGACAATCTTGTTGCAATTGTATCTCATGTTGGATACCCCTTTTTGGAAGCAATCCTTTTGGTTCCTGAAACATCTCATCATATTGGTTAACAACCTCATATAAATCAGATTTTAACTTTGCATCAGAACCTTGGAAAGCTTCTTTTTTAACATTGTCTTTGGTTTGATCATCAAGAGGACAAAATTATTACTAGCATTGACTAATCTCTTCATTTGTCCAGCATTTACAAGTGACAAATTCAGCTTCTTTGTATGTGCTCTAACAATATACTCAACTCCATTTTTAAACAAATGATAATTGTTCTCATGATGATGAAATATGGCTCTCCTATCATATGAATATGGGCTTCCCAATATGATACCACAGATATCCAATGGAATAACATCAAGCTCTACCTCATCTATAAATTTTGCAGTGATGGCGAATCTAATTTTACACATTATTGTCACATGAAATGTAGCATTGTCACATATCCATACTAGAGGGTATGCTTTAGGATGTGGAGTAGTTTCCAATTTTAATTTATTGACAGTGTCTTCAGATATGAGGTTTTCTTGAGATCCAATATCAAAAAAAGTATCTATCTTGGTATGCTTTGAAATAAACGTTATGTGGAAAATCTCTAGTCTTTCTTTTTCATGTTGAGTTTCACTGAGGCTACTACTACTTGAAGAAATAGTACTTGCAATAGAATCCTTACCTTGAAAACCCATTTTTGTAATCTTTGTTTCATCACCCAGATTAGAACCTAAAACATGTTGTGTAGTTGCAGTAGTCTTTGGTTTTCCTTTGTTGTTGAACTTTTTGGGTCTCATTTCAGGATGAAGTTTCCAACAATGGTCTTCATCATGGCCATCCTTTGAACAATGTTTACATGATATTTTCTCTCCATATTTCTTGACTGAAGCATTATTTATTCCATTTCCTTTCAATTTCTTATTTCCATTGTCTCCCTTAACAAAAGGCTTCTTGCTTCCCTCTTGAGGCTAATTCCTCCCTCTTGCTTCCAAATGAGTTGCCTGTACACAAACTTCATCTAGATTTGTAGGGTTAAACATAAGTATTGTGTGCCTCAAGTAGCTATTGAATCCTCCAATGTATTTGAGTAAAGCTTCTTGAGAAGATAAATCTATGCCCAAAATCAAATCCCTTCTTCTAAATTCTTGAGTGTAGCATTGAAGACTTTTCCCTTTAGCTTGTTTAAAATTTTTCCAATCCATAATATCTTTCTGCATGTATGCTAATGGATAAAATTGTATTTTAAGTGCAACAATAAAATCATTCCAAGAGGATAAAACTTTACCATGTTTCTTCGTGTCCTCTTGAGTTTTGGCTTCCCACCAAATGAGTGTTTCACTTTCCAATCTAAGAGAAGCAAGTTGAATATTAGTTTCATCATATTTGATTCTTTGTATCCTACAATACACTTCAATATGATGAATCTGGCTATCCAATTTCTGAACATTTACCTCTCCATTTTACATAGGCAATTCAAACTTAATATCAAGCTTAAGAAAAGGAGTTTGTAGAGGAATTTTACCATGTTATTTTGGAGAATTTGGAGGTGGTTATAAAATGGTAGAAGAGGTGGAAAATGGAGGTGAAGGAGGTGGAGTATCACCATTCCCTCAGTTTCCTTTGGAGTTGTACCACCACTATATTCATTACCCTTTGGAGGGTTTGAGATTTCACCTTACAACCTTGCATTTCTTTCTTCAAATAAAACTTTCACCATTTATGTCATATCATAGAAATATTTTATGAAAGTTTCATCCTCTAGAGTAATAGTTTCATGACTCTCCTCATGAGCCATACTTGGTGAATATCTCCTTGAAGCTTGAGGTGATTGTGTAGTTATCCTTCTTGAAAATTGAGAACTTGGCTCTACAAGTTGACCTTCTCCTCTTTTGAGCTTCAACCTTGTAAGCATCAGAAAACAAACACTTGCAAACAATCAAACCTCCAAAAACCTATGCTCTAATACCAACTGATCTGAAAATGAAAAGGCTTGAGTGTCTTTAAAATTGCAAATGAAATTTTTATGTGCTCGGGTAATAGGATCAAGTTACAAACACATAAAACTTAATGAGTTTTTACTTAATCATAAGAAGCATAAACAGACATAACATCCATCAAAGTAAACACATTAACACAGCAAAATGATAAAGGAGTTCACCCCTCTCTTGAGATACATCTCCTAGTCCAAATTCCAATGGATCATTTTCATTAATGCTCAAAGTGTAAAAATCAATGCTTTACAATGATCAGAATGCAAAATAGATGGCTTCAATGGCTCCAGAGCATCCAAAAACCCCTATATTGGCTCTTCCTACACCTGGTTTGGCCAAAAACTGAGTTGGGATCACTTCCTGGAAGTTTCTCCCAATTCTTTGTTGTCTCTGCTCCTCCAAAACGCACATGTGTGAATTGAACTTAGATTTTGGGTGTTTCCCATGGCTAAACCCAGCACAATGCAACAATATGAGTGCATGGGAGAAAATGGCACATGGTTAACCGACTAGCCCCTAATCAGGTGGAGGTTTCGGTTGCATGGCCCAAATGGTCAAGCATCGGGCTAACCTCCTGCGCCTGTCAAGATAATCCTTTGCACATCCCCATCCAGGTCATATGGAAAAAACATGTGTCTATGGGCTGGCACGTGTGATTCCACATGCCCCTGGTTAGAATGCTAAGGGTTATGTGTATGGTCGATACCAAGGGCTAGGCTTAGCCCCGACCCTTTTCGTATCTGAATGATTCTTGGTTCAATTTTATAACATATTTTAAAGGTTAAGGGGTAAGGAACACATGGTAGGCGGTTTGGTAGCCCTACATGTGCCAAGTCATGCCAACGCCTGGAGGTCGCAGGTTCAAAACCGGTGGATTCCAAAAAAAAAAAATTACACCACGGAGGGGTGCCACGTGGAATGCCATGTCTGGGCCACGTGGCACCATAACATTGGTCCACCTACATGCCATGTGTAGAAACCAGATAGGTCCACCTCATGTGCCAATCACCTCCCATGTCAGCCTCTTCCATGTCACCACTTGCCACGTCAAAACCTCTTCCCAGTTAGCAATCCACATCACCATGCCATGTGTTAGTACGATCACCCTGCCATGTGTCAGTACGGTCACCCTGCCACGTGTCAGTTCAGTCCACTTAGTCAGCAGTACAGACTGTATAGTCAGCTAAAATTTTGCCTATTTGGAAAAGTGGATAGAACTTGATATCTCTCGCATACGACCTATGTTTGAACCCATTCAAGTTGTGTTGGGATCGTGAGGATGAGGCTTAAGCACGAGTCTATTTTCAAGCAATTCTAAGCACTTTGATTTTTGAGCATATTTTGATCCCCTAGATCAAATACTTACTTGTCAAAGGTGGCAAGTGGTGAAGTTGCTCCAAGCTCCACATTTTCATGATTTTTATCTCGAAGGGTTTTGGTAACTTTGGTAATTATTTGGGTGAAATAGTCAAAATATAATGGTCATTGGGTAATTATACCAAATTTTATTAAAATTTTGAAAACCCACTTTCTAAAGTTTCTTGATTTTCTCCAAATTTTCAACGAATGATCAAATTTTGTAGCATTATCATCATTTTTTGGAGGTCTTTGTTACAGAAAAATTTTCCTCACTCCATGAAACTTGCTTGGACGGCCTTCCATTACCCTCCATAGACTTGAAGTCCCCTTTTTGTTCATTCCAGAGACAAAAAAGTACATTTTTCTACATATACGTTCCCTATCAATTATACAACAAGCATATACGCAGGTTTCTCCACTACAACCTGCATACATCGTGTTTTGTTGGGTTTCCATACCATGTCACGAGATCCATGATCCTTGACCTTCCATATACTAGAAACGCTCCAAATCAGCCCTTCACTTCCATTTGAAGGCTATAAATTGAGCCATATCCAAGCCTTGAAGACAATTCAACAATTCAACTTTGAGAGCAAAGACACTCTAGAGAAATTTCACTTCATATTGAGTTTGCATCCCTTTGTCCTTGAAAGTATGAACTTATTTTGTTCATCCCCCAAGCTCTTCCTTATTTGTGATGGAGAACCTCGTTGACTCCTATATATGAGGTTGCCTTTGTAGAGGATTAAAGTAGTGGAGGCCCAGCTGGAGGGACGTGCTTTCTTAGTTTCGATATGTGTTGTTACATAAGTTTGTCACCTATATACTTCTGTTAATTATTTTAATAGAAATACTCTTTTCTCATCTAATTGATATCTTGCAAATATTTATATCATTATTCCATGGGCATATTTTTCATGTATGTTAATGGATTATGCTAATTTATATGCTGACATTATATATTATCACCATATGCTTGCGTATCTTGGTTGTTAAGGACAAGTTGCAGGTATAAAGCTTCGGGTTGCGTGCTCAATGGTGGTCTTTTTTGAACATCCGAACGAGGTAGGCTCTTAGCCTTGTCTTTTTAGAATTTAATTTATATAGAATACTTGGGATTAGATTTGATTTTTGGGTGTCGTTCCATCTATTGTGGTTTAGCCTTAGCCATAGAGAGATTTTCCTTGTAACAGAATTGAAAACCATACTGGGGAAGGTGATCTCCTTTTGGGGTTTCGAGTGTTATTCTCCTTGATTTTCCCTCTGTTTTTTTAGTTTCCTTGTTGCATGTTGCTTGACAGCCTGTTTTTTACCTTGCACCTGAGTTTCTTGGCTTAACCCTTTCCCTGGCAGTGTTTTTCTTGGTATACGTAGTTTTTCCCTTGATAGACGTATACATATGTGATATGTCTTCCTTTAGGGAGCATATATATGTGCTTGTTTCTCAAACGGTCACGTACATCATCTCTTAAGTCTTCGTGGCTAAGTTTGGTATTTCTTGGCTGAGTTTTGTTGGTTGTTGAGTCTTCTCGGGTCCCTATTATGACTGTTAAGTGCCTACAAAGTGATAGGAAGCCTTTTTATTGTTGAATTTTTGGGCGTATTTATTTCTTGTCAATTTTGTCATTGGTTGTCCTTGCACATTGGTCTAAGTGTTTTCTTCTTGGTATCCTGCTTGGCTTGTCTCTTTTTGCATGCAGTAGGGTTTTCTTGTGAGGTTCTTATTCAGTCCTTGCATTTTCTTTTCTTTATATCAAAAATTCAAAAATATTTACTTATTTGCATTGTACTTATGGCATCTTCACTTTTGATCACTTTGCATTGATTTTAATGCATTTGGAAAGATTGCACTTCATTGAAATTGTAGAGATTGCATTGGAAATACTGCATTTAGAAGCATACCATCTCTTTGAAATTCAAAACTAGTACTTAGCAGTGTTTTGTTGGGTATGTGGTATATTCTTTTGTACGACTAGTTATATTTTGTGCTACGTTGCGTCGGGCAGCGCCCCCAAGAAAAACATATTTGCCTCGGGAAATGTGTCGCATTTTTTCCTCATTTTTTATGTCACCTCCATTTTCATGTCCATTGTTGGGAAGTTTTTTGGCACATGGTTTTCACCGATGGTTTTCTATTTCCAATTAAGGAATTAGGGTTGTTGACTTATCCAGGTCATTGGGTTAGGGTTTTGGATGTCCTTGGTTCCTGTATGTATATTGTATTGTAAACAATGTATCACTATGAATAAATATAGAATATGCTATTTTTCCTGGTTTGGGTTTCCAGGGGGAAAATATCTATGTAATGTTTGTATTTTCCATTGTATATATTTTATTCTTTTATTGAAAAACTGTTTGCAATAAATAATTGTACAAGGTTAAAATCTACAGTTTTTATATTTGATTCGTTTTATATGTTGAGTCATAATACCATTAATTTCATGACCGCACCTCTTGAGTAAGCAGAAGCCATTAAAATTAACAATGAATAATTAAAATCGATTAGAAACGATTTTATTTTTCAAGGCACACAAACAAGTATAGGACATAGGGCCTTGGAATAGGATTTTGTGAGTAAACGTCTCCAAGGCTATTAAAATAAACATATGTGTCTAACCAGGGAGTAGTGAAACCCATTGTGTACTCAGTGACCTTAGGAGGCTCTTCTCACATCGGGGTTAAGCACGAGGTCACGCGAAGCTGGTCGCATAGATATCCCTCTAATACCTTCCTAGTGTCATAGATATTTCTAGGGTTCTATTCATATTTTGGGGTCTCTCTAGTACCTTACTTCCATGAGAGGCGATTCTTTCAAGATTATGGGCTTTGTTACCCTGCCCATACGGTGGACCGGACTTACCACTACTCATTTGCACATTGGTTATATCATGGTGACTCTAGTTGCTTGACATAGTGATCAAAATCTGGACTAGGGGTCAAAATTTAGCTCAAAAATAAAAGTTCTCGGAATTGCCTCAAAACAAACGGGTGCATAGCCCTCGCCGTCACAAACCCAATGCAACTTGTTTGGGTTCAAACCGATGTCATATGAGAGAGATATCACCATCTGTTCGAATCGCCAAACAGGTAAAAAAAATGAGTGCTGACTGTGCAATCCGTACAGTCCATACGGATGCTGACGTGGCAGGTGACGTGGCATTTCTGAGTTAAGTTTGGACGAATCTGTTGATGACATGTGGCATGGTCTTTGGCAAATTATGAGGTGCCATGTGGCCCAGTCGTGGGCTTCCATGTGGCACCATGGAAATGGTTATTTGGTTAAAATATTATGGAGTCTGTGGGGATCGAACCCCGGACCTCCCCCTTTGGCAGCGCTTTAACAAAGTTTGACCAACCAACGTGCCACACTATGGTTCTTAACAATCATATGTTAAAATATATATTTAAATTTGATTATGGTTAAGTTGGCGCGGGGGGGTCGGGCTGGGGCTTAGCCCCAGCCCATGGTCGCACACTTTATACATATGACCACCAACGCACGTTTAGCAAATGGATACGGAGCTATGGCGCGAGTTTTGGTAATTTTAAATGGATAGCCCCGGTCGTGTGTATTACCATGTGACCGATGGACAACACAACGCATATAACCACCGAAAACAAATGCGTGGATTTGGTTTTTTTTTCAAATGGTTGAGTTTATGCACCGACACATGTCGCACCCACAACAAATCTTGGAACGTAGCCCTTTTGTGCGTTAATATGAGATGACATGGACCTATATGCCCAACGGCTTGGCAGTTGGGGGTTTTAGTTCTGTTAACCATTCGATAGTTTGCACTATTATACGGTTGCACACGGATGCTATCTTTTAGCACGATTTTTTGAGCGTGTTCTTGGTTGAACGCACAGAGGTGCGTTTTGGCGAACCAGAGACAACAAGCTTGAAGAAAGAAAATGGCAGGAGGCCTATCTTCTTCATTTTTTGGCCAAATGAGGTGTCGTAAAAGCCCAGCTAGGGGTTTTTGGACATTCTGAATCCATTGGCACTATTTTCACAGGCATTTGAATACTTTGTTTGCAATTTTTTCACCATTGAAGTTTCAGAGAGCTCTAGGGAGCTTGAAGCCTTCATTGATTGAGGTCATGCTCAGATGAGCCCATGTCTATTTTTTGTGATTGAATAATCATTTTTGGCTAATTATTATGCTCTGAAAACTTTGGGATAGGTTTTAGATCCATTTGAGGACTTTTACAGGTGTTTTTTCCACAGAGAATCTCAGGGAAGCTTAAGGCCACATGTAGAAGAGGTCATGCCCGGATGAGCCATGATCTGTTTTCAGAGTTTTATTAGTCATTTTTGGGGTTTTTATGTATTATGAACCCAATGGTACAGTTAGAATTTCCATTGGAGTTGAGCAGAAGCTTGTAAAAGAATATTTGACAAATTAATCCTAGAGAGCCAAGTCCATTAATGGAAGCTCAAGGAGATGTAGCCCAGAGAGGGGTGAACTCCTTTATCATGTTGTTATTGTTGTGAGCTTGATGGTTTATTTGCTGCAAGTTATGTTGTTGTGTATTGATTTAAAGCACATATTTAACCATTTAAAAGAACATATCCTCACACATGAACATTTAAAAGAAGATGCATAAACTTGGCACATAATTTATCTTGCATATTTTAACACATGGAGCAAGGTCCTGTAAAGTTTATTTTTATGAAGTAGAGGGTGCTTGCATAGCATAACAAGTCAGCCCACTATTTTTAGATCAGGTGGTATCAGAGCATAGTTTGTTTTTCTCATGTATTTGCCATTGATAGCTTGAGATTTAGCTGTTGGTATTTGTGCAAGTTTTGTGTTGAAGTTTGATATCTTGCAAGGATGGAGGAAGCTTCAAACATTGATAGTTCTCATACATATTCATTATCTAAGTTCTTTGACAAAGAGATGTTGAAGGAATTACTAACCATGAGAGATGTGGTGAAAGAGATGTGGGAAGATAGAAAGAAGAGCATTGCCCTTGAAGAGCAGTTGATGGCCATGAAGGAGGAGAAAGACCAGCTTCTTGAAAATTTGCATGAGATGGAGATTCAATTTCATGAGGCAAAGGAAACCCTTACCAAGTACATGCATGAACATAAGGTATGTAATGTTAGTTTATCTTCAAATTCCTCTCAAGATGAATGTTTTGGTGTTTTTGAAAATCACACAAGAGGAATAGGGTCCAAGTTATTGTTAAAAATGGGCTATGAAGGTAGAGGTTTAGGCAAGCATGCACAAGGCATTGTTGAGCTTATTGTTGTTGAAGAGAGACCCAAGTATTGTGGTCTTGGATATGAAAGAAGAGATGGAGCAAATTCCAAAGTTTAGGAGACAAGGGAAAAAGTTCCAAGAACAAATTTTGTTTCGAGTTCACCTCCTCAAGAAGGCTATAAAGGTGAAAGTTCAAGAACTTTTGTTGAAAGTTCAATCCCTCCAGCATGAAAAGCTTGTGTTCAAGATGAATGTAAATGTGTGAAACGAAAGAGTTGTGACAGTGATGAGGACAAGAACACTATTGTTCGTCTTCAAAGGAGATCTTGTAACTCTTCAAATTCACCTCCTCAAAGAGGCGATAAAGGTGAATGTTCAAGGTATAATTCTCCTTATCATTCAGTTGCTTTTGATTATGTTAAGCATGATAAATTTGTATGTGTACATGGAATAAAAATTCCATGTACATATTGTGGTTTATATAACCATCATATTTCAAAATGTTGGAAAAGATTGGCCACTTTCAGGAAACTTTACAAGCAAAGACAACGTGAAAAGAGGATGCAAAAGATTTGCACTCATTGCCAAAAGCGGGGTCATCTCATTGACCAATGTTGGACATTGCATCCAACCACTCATCCATAGCAAAAGAATCAGATGGATAAAGAGATTGGAAAGAATGGAAGAGGAGATTTCATTATCGATGTGTGTCAAGATGATTCACAAGAGGACGATTTTCAGGAGAAAAAGTCACTGTTGAGTTGGCTTGGTAAGAAATGGTTGGATTTCTTGAGCAAGTAAGGCTTGCATTTTCTATTGTAGATGCATACTTCAGCCTTATCTATGCATTTATGTTGAGAGTATGACAAGTTGCAGCAGTTTATCACAACTTGTATGATGCAAGTTGCATGTGAATGCAATTCGTTTGAAGGCATTCTTGTTGTTGCACAACTTCGCCAAGAGGATGTAAAATAGGGGTATGATGTTCACTTGTTACAGCCATATATATTTTTCATATTCATCTCTTATGTACCCATATGTTTTGGGTTTATGTACTTATGTTTGTACTTGAAGGAGAGTTGAAGAGCAATGCACAAGCATGTGTTTTTGTGTATGTGTAAGCAGTGAACTTGGTGATAGTTCATCATGAATGATTCATGATTATAGCATGATTGTGTATCATGAATTTTGACTTGTCATTGGGAAGGTTGATATGTTTCAAATGACTCTCGACTGGTGTCG
>JASDQU010108359.1:209117-232315 GCA_032191745.1 Picea mariana
ACTATGTTGTGTCGATCATGTTTTTCGACTTGTGTTTAGTCGATGGTGTTTGTTGGGTTGTAAGTTGATTTTGAGTACACTGAGATACAAGAAAACACCATGTGCTTTGATGAAGTACAAGATGTGACAGTTTGTTTGAAGAGAAAAAAGACTTTGTTCACATCATTTTCAATCTTGTATAAATTTGTTTTCAAGATTGATGGTTTTCTTGGCTTGTGACAAGATGTCGCAGGAAAGTTTTTGCAACCATTGGAGAGTGGATTGTTTTGACGCCAAAGAGTTCACAAGAGGGACTTGATTCTCAGTGGGAAGGTTGGCAGTCATCCAAGTACAAAGAGCACAGTGGGTCAGCAGCAGCCAGAGAACAATGGTTGAAGGACATAGTCAGTTGCAGTGCAAGGCATGTCAAAGTATCCAGGTGATTGTCAAAAGACTTTTCAAGTAGAATCAGTTGATAGAACTTGAAAGCAGAGGAGTATTGAATCTAAGAAAGATAATCATAAGATTTTGTGGGTCCAAAATCCTTTCAGTGGGAAGGCATGATCAAAATCTGGACCAGGGGTCAAAATTTAGCTCAAAAATCAAAGTTCTCGGAATTGCCTCAAAACGAACAGGTGCGTAGCCCTCATCGTCACGAACCCAACACAACTCATTTGGGTTCAAATAGACATCGAATGAGAGAGATATCGCGATCTGTTCAAATCACCAAACAGGTAAAAAAAATGAGTGTTGACTGTGCAGTCTGTACAGTCCGTACGGATGCTGATGTGGCATTTCTGAGTTAAGTTTGGATGAATCTGTTGATGACATGTGGCATGGTCTTTGGAAAATTATGAGGTGCCATGTGGCCCAGTCATGGGATACCACGTGGCACCATGGTAATGGTTGTTTGGTTAAACTATTATGGAGTCCATGGGGACCGAACCTCGGACCTCCCCCTTTGGCAACGCTTTAACAAAGTCTGACCAACCAACACGCCACGCTATGGTTCTTAACAATCATATGTTAAAATATATATTTAAATTTGATTATGGTTAAGTTGGTGCGAGGGGGTCAGGCTGGGGCTTAGCTCCAGCTTGTGATCGCACACTTTATACATATGACCACCAGCACGCGTTTGGCAAATGTATACGGAGCTATGGCACAAGTTTTGGTAATTTTAAATGGATAGCCCCAGTCGTGTGTATTACCATGTGACCGACGGACAACACAACGCATATAACCACCGAAAAAAAATGCGCGGGTTTGGTTTTGTTTTCAAATGGTTGATTTTATGTGTCGACACGTGTCACGCCCACAACAAATCTTGGAATGTAGCCCTTTTATGCGTTAAGATGAGGTCACATGGACCTATATGCTCAACGGCCTAGCGGTTGCGGGTTTTAGTTCCGTTAATCTTTCGACAGTTTTCACCGTTATGCAGTTGCGCATGGGTGCTAGGTTTTAGCACGAGTTTTTGAGCGTGTTCTTGGTTGAACGCACAAAGGTGTGTTTTGGCGAACCAGAGACAGCAAGCTTGAAGGAAGAAAATGGTAGGAGGCCTATCTTCTTCATTTTTTGGCCAAATGAGGTGTCGTAAAAGCCCAGCTAGGGGTTTTTGGATGTTCTGAATCCATTGGCACTGTTTTCAAAGGCATTTGAAGACTTCTTTTGTATTTTTTTCACCATTGGAGTTTCAGAGAGCTCTAGGGAGCTTGAAGCCTTCATTGATTGAGGTCATGCTCAGATGAGCCCATGTCTATTTTCTGTGATTGAATAATCATTTTTGGCTAATTATTATGCTCTGAACATTTTGGGATAGGTTTTAGATCCATTTGAGGACTTTTACAGGTGTTTTTTCCACAGATAAGCTCAAGGAATCTTAAGGCCACATGTAGAAGAGGTCATGCCCGGATGAGCCATGATCCGTTTTCAGAGTTTTATTAGTCCTTTTTGGTGTTTTTATGTATTCTGAACCCAAAGGTATAGTCAGAATTTCCATTGGAGTTGAGCAGTAGCTTGTAAAAGAATATTTGACAAATTAATCCCAGAGAGCCAAGTCCATTGATGGAGGCTCAAGGAGATGTAGCCTAGAGAGGGGTGAACTCCTTTATCATGTTGTTATTGTTGTGATTTTGATGGTTTATTTGCTGCAAGTTATGTTGTTGTGTATTGATTTAAAGCACATATTTAACCATTTAAAAGAACATATCCTCACACATGAACATTTAAAAGAAGATGCATAAACTTGGCACATAATTTATCTTGCATATTTTAACACATGGAGCAAGGTCCTGTAAAGTTTATTTTTATGAAGTAGAGGGTGCTTGCATAGCATAACAGTCAGCCCATTATTTTCAAATCACATAGGTTACTTGCAGGGGTTATTCTGCAGGTACCCTGAGTCAGATAAGGGTCATACAGCACACACCCTTTATGGAAGATTACCTCTCCGTGGGGATCTAATCAACTCCGTTGTTAATCCCACAAGGGCCCTTATAATTGATTTTGATACCTCCAATATTTTGAAGGGAGTCTCGGGACCCTCTTGGGAGAGACATACCTACTCTAGTGTGAGAGGTCCCTTTCAACCACTATATTCTATTTGTGTCCATTGGCCTTTTTTCTTTATTTTGGTGTGCTCTCTAATTATTAGTTGGCCTTAGGATTTTGTTTTATATCTCGATTTTTGTGTCATCATGGAGAAATACCATTCTCCTCGTCATTTTCTTCATTTGTTGAAGTTACCAGTGTTTCTTGATCCTTTACCAAATATTCCTTCTAAAAGGCATAGAGTTAATAAACGTGGTACTTATATTTCCACCTCCCAGACTCGTGATCATCTAGTTATGAGTACTTAGTCAAACATGAACATCTCGGGTATTCCTTCGACTCCATTTTCTTCTATTATTAGTGGGATCCCCTCGACTCCTTCATCCTAGATGATGTAGGTGTTGGAGGTTCCCTCATCTAGTGCTACCCAACCTGTGAATTCTACTCGACCCATGGGAATGAACCCTTTCAGATATATTTTTGGTATGTCGAGTCATGATTCTCGATCAATACCTTCAGCCTCTAATCCCTTTTCTTTTGGTATGCCCAACATGATGTTGCAACTCTCATCCTCTATTTCAACGAATAATTTGAAACCTAGTTTTAGGTTTGGGGGAATGACACCTCCTTATGTTTCTTTCTCATTTGGTGGAGGTCATATTCCCCAAGAGAATCCTAAAGTTGGAGGTTGGAATCCTCCTTCCTCTGGGTCTAATCCTAGCTTCAGTGCTCTAGGATGGAGTTCTCAAATGGGCGAACAGTTCACTTCCTATATTTCATCCTTCATCCCCTCTTCCTCCATGTCAATTCCGATGAATGCCTTTATTATGGAGAATCCCCCTCTGCTCTCTAGTGTTCCTTCCATAGGGAGTTATTTTCATAGTATGGGAAACCCCTAGCACGGAGTTCCTTCATCTGGGGGAAATGTATATAATACTTATCATGCTGCTTTCACAAGTATGGTGCCCTTACAACCTTTCATGAATCAATTTGGAGGAGGATATTATCCAACCAGATAGAGCCATGGTATATAACAGAACCTTGGATGGTCTGCAATCCCTCAACCCTAATATTTCCTAAGATCATGTGCTCATACGTCGCAACCTTGAATCCCTTTTCTAGCTATGTTTAATCTGTCAGATTTGTCGAAATTAATGAATGACCATGTGCATCACGATCCGTCATGGCCCCCTGGCCCCACGAAGCTTCCTTCGGACATTCCAAATTTTTAGGGAAAGACTGGTGAGGATCCAAGTGATCATGTGACTACTTTTCAACTATGGTGCTCATCTAAATCCATAAACTACGATTCTATTCATTTGAGGCTATTTCAATGCACCCTCATGGGGGTCTCCGAGAAATGGTACATTGAACTACCGGGGGAATATATGGAACTTTCAATCAGATGGTATTGGTTTTCCTCAACCACTTCCAATTTCCAATTGGTTATGATGCCTGCATAGAAATTTTGTACGCCTTTATCCAAGATAAATCCACGCATATGTCGGACCATATTCAAGAGTGTCATAGATGGAAGAGGTTGATTAAATCCTACATTCCTCCAGAATTTATGTTGGAATGGTTCCCTAAGTCTCTATTTCCTTATATTTTGAAGGATGTCTCTACATCCGGAGTAACATCTGAAGAAGAAACTATTTTCAAAGCCCAGCAATTGGACCTCATATATGCTCAATCTAGGATGCTTTATGAAATTCTTCCCAACACACCATGGTCAAACTAATATCCTATACAAAAGCACGATCCTCATGTCAATGGCATCATAGGCTCTACAAATGTTAAGACTACAAACTTGGTGATGAACCAATTGAAATATTTGTCTCTAAGCCATCATGTAGCAGGACACGCTTCGTCTTTAATGTCCACCACCACCCAGTCGGCAGATGTGCATTATGTACATTCATCGTCTAACCCGAATGGTAACCAACAACCAGGAGATACTAAAAAGAAAGGACGAGGAAATAATCATAAGGGTGGGAAAAATAATAATAAATCCAAGGATGAAACTAATAATGATGGATCGAATAATAATGTTGGAGAGGGAAAGAAAGAAAAGTGGAAGGTGAAGTTTCCTTGTAAACTTTGTAAAGATGATCACCTTACCCACCTATGCCCCAAAATCGAGGAATCCTTGAGGCTCTTATCGCATCCACCCGTTGTGCTGAAAAACTCATTTCTTCATAATCAGCATATGGCCTAGGGACCTCCAACACCGGAAATGCATCGAGCGGGATTCAAAATCCCTCGACACATGAAGGTGGCCATCTGTGCGTCAATATGGTCAAGTCTTGGATTGATGTAGCCACTCGATCTCATGATTACGGTTCTTCAAAAAATGTTATAGTTCCAGAGTCTCCTCTTCCTCCAGAAACACCCTTGCAGATCGAAAATTTGGAGCCTCCGCCTCATATTCTGAAAGGAGTACTAAAGTTATCTTCCCACAATCCTAATGCCAGAGCCTCCCATAACTATTCGATTGTTGAAGATCTGGAACAAACCCCTTGTGCGATGTCAGCTTTGGGGGTGCTCCAGATGTGTCCTTCACAGAGGAACACCTTGTTATATGTGTTAGGAGATTTAGACTCATGTGGCTCAAAAGTTATCAAGTTTGACATCATGGATGTTAAGCCTCGGTTATCTTACCATGTTGCCTTTCAAATCCATGTGGAGTACATGAAAATCACCATCAAGCGTATTGTAATTGATGAAGGTGTTGCGACATGCATGATGTCCCTAACCTGTTGGAAATCCATTGGCTCCCTGGCCCTGTCTCAATCTATGACTATGTCGACTACATTTGATGCGTGATCATTTTGACCCCACCAAATCCTCCCTTCTTTTTCGGTCTATTTAGGTGGGAATACTATGGAATTTGATGTCGAGGTGGTTGATGCGCCTCTCGACTACAATTTACTACTATGGCATAATTGGTATTATGCCATGGCAGTCATCATGTCGTCTCTTTTTCGCACTTTATGTTTTCCTCATGAAGGGAAGATAGTGACGATTGATCATTTTTCCTTTGCGCACGCTAGTTTTAGTGAATCGGTTGGACCTTCGGTCCCTGTTATTGATAATTATCAACAGGAAACTAAGGATGTTGATGTCATAATTTAGTCCTCTTTGATGAGTAGCTTTGATTTCATGGCACCAATTCACCATATTCATGCCATTTCCAGTGAGTCTTCATTGTCAATGAGGTATATTCCTTTCCATTCTTCATATTTCAATGACCCATGGACCCTACCTTCCCCAAATATGTCATACGAAGGTTAATCACATATTGGGATGGAAAATGCCACTTTCAGCAACAGAAGTTGTGTATCGGGTATTTTGTATGCTACTGTTGACCCGGATCCTTCCTCCTCATGGATGGACGAGGTGGATCCTGTTTTAGAGCCCGTATGGGCCACTCATTCATCTTGTTCACATGATTTCCTTGATGATACTTTACCTTCAGATGAATCCATCATAGAGGCCATGTATGGTCCTAATAGGCATTTGGACGATATGCATCATTGATCCTATTTTCTGCCATATCTTATTAAGATCGAACAGGATGAATTTAGATCTACCCTGAGTGAGATGGTCAGTCATGTCGTGCCTCCATTATATACACATGGTATTTAAGTTTAAGGAAACATGTAGAATATTTATCCTACCATCATGATCGACATCTCTCATATCCCTAGTAAAATTGAGAACATATATATCTGTGCGGATTGTTCGCCTAAAGAAATTTCAATCTACATTGATCTCTTCAAAGAATTCTGAGATGTATTCTCTTGGTAATATGAATATATTCCAGGGATTGACCCTAGCATTTTCGAACATGATATTAAAACCTATCTGGATGCTAAACATGCTCAACAACATCTTAGAGTTGTTAATCCTAGGAAGGCCCCCACTATTAAGAAAGAAGTAGAGAAGCTACTTAATGTTGGTTTCATCTACCCAGTTCCCTTGACTGAATGGGTGTCCAATCATGTTCCTGTAAATAAAAGGAAAGGAAAAATCCACGTGTGTATGGATTTTAGATACTTGAATAAGGCATGTCCTAAATATAAATTCCCTACTCCTTTCATTGACTAGATTCTTGACGGGTGTCTAGGAAGCGAAGCATTTTCTTTTATGGATATATTTTCAGGGTATAATCAAATCCAAATCAAACCCAAGGAACATAAGATGGACTTTATTTATCCCTAGGGTACTCTTGCATATAGGAAAATGCCTTTTGGTCTTAAAAATGCCGGAGCAACTTTCCAACATGCCATGACCTTTGCATTTCATGATCTTAAGCATATTGTCAAAGATTACTCAGGTGATCTCGCTACTCACTCTTGCAAGAGAGTAGATGACTCCACTCACCTTCAATTAGTATCTAAGAGATGTTATTATTTTCGTATTCGGTTGAACCCTAACAAGTGCATCTTTTGTGTTAGTTCTGGTCGTCTTTTAGGATTCATAGTGTATGAGCATGGGATCATGGTAGATCCTATGAAGGTTGAGGCAATACTTCAATTTCCTCCCTCGCGCAACATTCAAAAACTTCAAGGTTTACAGGGGAAAGCTAACTTCCTACGTCATTTCATAGTGAACTATGCCAACTTAACTAAAGGTTTCATGTGTATCTTGAAGAAGGACACTCTATTTATATGGGATAAGTGAACCCAGGAATCCTTTGATGCTCTTAAGAAATATTTGGTAGTGGCGCCTCTATTGAAGCCTCCGGACTATAGTAGAGACTATTTGATTTATTTTTCTTTGTTCGAAGGGATGGTTGGTATGGTTCTAGTTCAGGTGGACAATGAGCTCCATGAGAAAATTGTCCACTATCTCAATTGAAACCTAGTTGGTCCTGAACTTAAATACTGTCATGTAGAGAAGTTGGCCTTGGCCATCGTACATGGGATTTAGAGATTACAACATTATATATTACTTTGCAAAACTACCGTGGTACCGGATATAAATCCATTTAAATACGTCCTCACCAGGAGTATCATAGGGGGGAAATACAATAAGTTTATTGTTATTTTGCAAGAATTTGATCTCGATTTTGCTTCTGCAAAATCTAATAAATCACTAGTTTTTTTTCCGAATTGATGTTGTACTTCCCTCGACTAGATGAGGATAATTTTCATAATGATTTGTTCGCGGATGAACATATTTTACTTATCTCATCTTTGGACCCCTGGTATGGAGACATTTTGATCTATCTTCAAACCTTGAAGCTACCCCAGCATCTATCGAGAGGCGATCGACAATGTATATGTCATCAAGTTAAAAACTACCTTATTATTAGCGACACTTTGAATCATCGAGGGGTCGATAATCTATTACATTGTTTCTTGAATCGTGAGGAAGTTGAGGCTGTTCCCAATTATTGTCTTAGTGGGGAATGTGGTTGCCGTCTATTAGGGCTTGCGAAATCCTAAAAGATATTGTGATTCAGTTATTTTTTGCGGTCAATTTTTAAAGATTGTGTTGAAGCAGTCAAGAAGTGGCACCCTTGTCAAGTGTTCTCTTAGAAAATGTGCTCGCACCCAGCCCCTCTTCACCCAATTGTCACCATCGGTCCCTTCACCAAGTGTGGGGTATATTTTATGGACTATAACCTAGCCTCGGTTAGGGGGAACCCGCATATTATCATGTTCGTGGATTATTTTACTAAATGGGAAGAGGCCATGCCTGCCTACTATTAAATATGATGTTAAGATTGTAGCAATCTGCGTATTCAACTAGATTATATCCCAATTCGGAATCCCAAGAGAGATTTTCATTGATCATGGTAGTCACTTTCATAATGAAATGATGAAATATTTAGCATCAAAATTGGGGTTTAAGAATGGTCATTCTTCCCCTTATTATCCCTAGGATAATAGACAAGTATATGTGGTGAATAAATCTCTCAAAACCATTTTGCAAAAAACTATCAGTCAGAGTAAATATGACTAGAATATGATGATTTACCCTGCACTTCAGGCGTACTGAGCCACGGTAAATACTTCCACTGGTTTCTCTCATTTTTAGTTAGTACATGGTGTGGAGTTGATTCTTCCAATTGAATGTGAAATCACTTCCCTTAAGTTGGAAATTGAGCTCCTACCTAACACATTCGATCTTGAAGAATGCCTCGTGCACCTGGAGCACCTCGATGAGCAGTGTCGAGACGCCTCTACTACTATCGAAGTGAATAAATGGCATTCTAAGGTTCATTACGATAAGTCTATCTATCCCTAGTAGTACTCTAAGGGTGAATTGGTTCTCCTTTATGACCAAGCCAAAGAATCGTTGAGGGCAGGTAAGTCCAACCCCATGTGGCGCAATCCTTATATCGTGCGACATGTCTTAGAGAAATGAGCTTATGAATTAGAAGATTATGAAGGGAATATGACAGATGAGCCCATAAATGGAATCTACCTTAAAATATATTATTCTTGAACCCTCAAACTTGGGCGTGACCTTTGTATACTAGTGTATCTTAGTGTATATACTTATCTATCTTTTCCTTTGTGTCATCGGCTTGCTTATCCAGTTTTCCCTTGGTTGGCAAATGCCAACTAATTCTTCATATTACTTAGGATTTGTGGATGATGCTAGTCATCATACGCAGAACATGGCTTCCATCGCTTGGGTCATTTACTCACCCAATGGCCAACTAGTGTCTTTAGGTGGCATTCGTTTAGAGCCATCAACAAACAATGTGCTTGAGTATAGTGTCGTTGTAGAGTTATTATGTGATGCCATTTCACATGGTGTTAGATATTTAGAATTTCGTCTGGACTCCCAGTTATGCGTATATCAGTTGAGCGGCTGTTACTATGTGCGAGATCCTACTCTAGTCCAATGATTCCTATGGGTACTACTTTTGGAACGATACTTTAATTTTCTTAATTATAATCACATCCCTAGAAATACTAATCATGTATCTAATGCATATGCTAATTATATTTTATATTGGAATTTGTCACATAACTAAGTAAATAAAACACATTCATGCATTGTAACATTGTAACATATATAAGTAAATCCAAAGACCAATTTTTTTATATTTCATCCTTTCAAGTCCAAAAAAATATGGTATCATAGTACAAAATGGGGCTCACACCCTCAAAATACATATATGGCCGGTATATAGCATCACCATGGAATCTACTCCTATGGTGTTGGATGAGTATCATGATAGAACACACATTTTCAAGACGTCAAAAGAGTCGCCCCCACACATGGGGTACACCCACTACCTGTCGTTGCATCACCTCTAGAAGATCCTCCACTTGAACCATAGGAATCATGTGAGTCAATCGAGATAGGTTCCCCTTCACATTCCATAGCACTCTCTCTGGATACCCTCCTACTATCTCATTTCCTCAACCCCTTCATCAATGTCATGGGAATCCCTATGGTCGTCATGGAACTATGTCTGCATAACAAAGCAATTATTAATATTTGATACCATGCAAAAATATTTGCGTTTTTATTTATTGAAAACACAAAAAAAAATGAAATATATAAAATCATTTCTTACCAGTATCACCATAGGCGTACCTTGGTGGTAGGGGCATGTTAGGATCCTCTGTATATTCGACCCCTCCATAAGGATAGTCATCAATGGCTATGACCGATCGGCACCACCAGAAAAAGAACTCACCATTGTAGGGGGTCGGCACCCTACCACCTCCTAACTGCCTCATCACGTTGGTCCACCATGATATGGATGGATCATGTTGTTCATGTGGAGTAATCTATACTCTAGGGCTCAAACCTGGAACCCTATAAAAGAAAAAAATACAAAATATGGATGCAAATCCGAAATTTCTCATTCGCCATAGTTTTCAATCCGTAAATTGGATCTTCATGTTAGCCAGCAGTGAATTACATCAGTCATAAATAGTGGGTCTTAAACACTCCACTGTATAGAAAATGAGTGGCTTGGATTCCTAGTGCAATGAGGCCAACCCTGAAATCCATGTGAGTACAAGAACGATGATCTTTACACTCAGGTTCTTGATCACCTTGAAAGGAGTTGGCTCCCTACTTTATTTGTTCCTGCAACATAGTGGGTGGAAATATACTCCTCCATAGTCATACATCCCCCAGCCCCTCGAGACTTGATATTCACTACCTCGCCTCGGTGAGACAATCCTGTGATAAAGTATATATCATCCACTTCAATCCTCCATGGTTTCCCATCGAGATTGAAGGACTCTGTCTCTGGATCCCAATAGTTTACCAGTAACTGGAGTAACCTCACCTGAGCCCTCATTTCTTTGAGAGCCCAAAATTTATAAATTCCACATCATTTTAAAGATTTTTGGGCCTTTTCATCTCTTCCCACTGCTGCATCTATCTCCTCATGCTCCCTTTCCCTCCATTCAATAAAAATCTTGCAAAGGAAAGATCATTTTTTCAGTTAAATCCCTTTCAAAATCTTGTTCACAAACTTGTACGCGAGATAACTTGATAGCAGTCATTTATAGGGCTTCATACACACGTGCAGGATTCACTTTGCCTATGTATATGGGGTCGTATAAGTAGCCTAATGATCTGTCACCTGCGTACACCCTAGTTTCCATCTAACTCCCTCTTATATTCAAAAAATGGGGACTAAAATTGGAATTTAAACTATTGAAAATGAAGGAGAGGGGATTGTAACTTACTTGGTACAGATGGTTGTTGATTTTTTTGATCATATCTCCTGCAATAAACACCTAAATATCATGGGAAAAATTTCCTAAAATTCACTATGTGGGTGAAAAAACTCAAATGGTATGGTAAATTGTTCTATTTTTACTATTAGTATAATTTTTTTACCCACTTTCTATAGTTAGTTTATATTTTTTTACCTTATGGACTAATAGCGTAGTGGAAAGACTTGGTTTTTAGTGGTTTTTTCCAAGCTTTTTTATGGTTTCCAGCATCATACCACTCGTTCATGCCTTCGGAAGGTATATTCTTTCACTGGCATACAGGATAGGTTTTCACTCTATTTTGCATTCTTGCATCATCCTATGATTGTGATCCATACACCCTAGGTATGAACCCATTTATTAGTGATAGTAAACCTTCTCACTGCTACTAGAAGTGTCGTTATTACGTGGTAGAGACTTACCAAACATGGGTGCCCTAGTTAGAACATTTATGTCATTTGGTGCCCATGCAGAATTTATTCCATAGGACCGGAAGTTCCTTATAGCCCCAATATGAATTTGTGTTCGAACCCCATTTTCTTACTCACAAGCATTCTGACCATTACATATGAGACTCCCCCCGAGTCTTGGTTAAGCTCTTTTTCGACTCCCGAAAAAATGAAACTATTTTTTAGTGAACTTGTCTCTTTCACACTCATTAAATGGTTTTGAAAGGACATCTATTTGGTATAAGTTTAACCCTTTTCTGGACCAAGTAGACTACTTACGAAAAAGGAATACTCTAGTCACCATTGGCTAGAAGAGTTCTCCTGGGTATTATGTTATACTTTTTCAGGCCTAGGGGACTAAATCTACAAAAAAGGACATTTTTGGAGTTAAGTTGTAATTGCATTCCATCATCCTGCTTGCATTAATGGGCCTATTTTTGGTTCATGTTTTCTCGTTATAAGCCTCTTAACTCAGCAATTTGCATCACTAAGCCAAGAAATTCCTTCCATATATCCTTTACAGCTTGACACCATGTGCCCTTAGAGGAAACATCCCCCCAAGTGTCCATTCCCCACATGCACTTCCTTGCATTAAGCATAGGCATGTTCCACTTCTTGAAACTAGTTTCTTACTCACGACACTTGTTTCCTCTCCTGTATCATAGTATTTCTTTGTCTATGAAAAAACAAAAAAATACGGGCGGGAAAAAAATATTATCTCATATCGGCAACAATTGTTTCACTTTTGAACAGAGCACAAACTTTTGAGTCCATTTTCATCCAAAGTTTGGGTTAGCATGACCTTAGGGAGTTGAGCTCGTTACTTAGAGTTTACTCCTCTGACTGGTTATTCTTCCAGTCCCTATGGAGAATTTTTTTATGCTTCCTACATCGCAATTTTTTAACAATGATCATCATCAAGTCTATGTTGCATGAGTTATCCATATGTCTCATGCTCTTGTTCAAAGGAAGTATGTAAGCTTGTGTTGGCCATTTCTCAGAACTCTTGACTTTGCATGTCGGTCATGCCCTCAGTATCTTAGAGTCACATGAAGTTGTTTTCCTACCGTGCACCCTAGTCCTACTTTCATTATGGGTAGACAATCGTGAACCCAACAGATGACATTTCCTCATTGGTCGTTGACTGGGGATTTCCCTTGTGTTCAATGGAAAGAAATCTATTCACACATTGGTATTTTTTCAATGTCTTAGATTCCATTAGCCTTATTGGTGGTTTCCTTGCCTTTGTCGACATTTTTCATTATTGGATGTTATTCAGAGGGTCTATTTCATGCACGACTTGCATCTAGTGCATGTGAGGGATGAACAAGGTCGTTGGTTTGTGAACATGATATTTGTTCGAGCTCCTCCTAATCATAAAGGTGTTTCTTTGTACCTCATTTTGAATGATGAGAGATTCCCTAATGCTCTCCTTTCAGCAGGTCTCCTTCCATCGACTTCAGCTCATCTATTCTAGAAATGAGACCTAGAGTCCTATAAGTACTTAGAGGCTTGCAATCATTAGTGGCAGGTTCTCCCGCCATTGACAGTTGGGAATAAATCAATGTCTCTTGATCGATGGACTCCTCAAGTGTTTTACATCAACACCCTTGTTCACACTTGTATAATTTACTTGGTTCCTTGATACCTACATTCATTATCGGTGGGTTGTCTTGTGTTTCTTAACAGTATACATTAATGACTAGTAATCAAATGAACTCTCATTGTGTTCAAACTCAACTCCTCTATTCACATGATGTAGACTTGCACCTTTGGAAGATAGTGTAGAAGACCTCCAGCTTACAGTAGCAACATTCCTTATATGTTGTTGTCTTTAATTGGACCAGCACCTATACGACTCCAGTGATCATGGGAGGTCAAATTGTACACCATTGTATACAGATATATTCAGTTTATTTTGAAACTTGATTCCACTGTGTCTTGTTCATGACTATGACAGCCTATGGAATATGTCCTCTTTGTATTGCCTGCTCATGGCCATGAACAACTATTTCATATATTTCCACATTGATGTAATTCAGATTGGAATCCATGTGTACAAAGTCATTATGAATTGTAATATTCTTATGATCAACTAGTACTTCCAGTTGAGTCTTCATTACTCCACTTTTGGGAATTATAATGTATTTTGTCCATCGCAGATATTCCTCTAACCTCACACATTAGGGGGCATTTGTTACAACAAATTTTTCCTCACTCCACGCAACTTGCTTGGATGGCCTTCCATTACCCTCTAAAAACTTGAAGTCCCATTTTTGTTCATTCCAGAGCCAAAAATGCATATTTTTTCACATATATACACCCTATCAGTTATACAACAACCATATACATAGGTTGCTCCACTACATCCCATGTACATCGGGTTTGATGCAAAAAAATTAAAAATTGTGTCAGGTTTCCATGCCATGTCATGATATCCATGATCCTTAACCTTCCATATACTGGAAACACTCTGACTCGTCCCTTCAATTCCATTTGAAGGCTATAAATTGATCCATAACCAAGCCTTGAAGACAATTCGACAATTCAACTTTGAGAGCAAAGACACTCTGGAGAAATTTCACTTCATATTGAGTCTGCATCCCTTTGTCCTTGAAAATATGAACTTATTTTGTTCAGCCCCCAAGATCATCCTTATTTGTGATGGACAACCTCATTGACTCCTATATATGAGTTTGACTTTATGGATGATTAAAGTGGTGGAGGTGCAGCTAGAGGGACTTAGTTTCTCGGTTCCAATATGTGGCGTTACATAGGTTTTTCAACTATGTACTTATGTTGATAATTTTAATAGAAATACTATTAAAATTGACAAGATTTGGAGACCATACTAGGGAAGGTGATCTCCTTTTGGAGTTTCTAGTGTTTTTCTCCTTGACTTTCTCTCTGTTTTCCTGAGTTTCCTTATTTCTTGTTGCTTGATAGACTGGTTTTACCTTGCACCTGAGTTTCTTGGCTTAACCCTTGCCTTGGCAGTGTTTTACTTGTAATACGTGATTTTTCCCTTGACAGACGGGTACATACGTGAGAGGTCTTCCTTTTGGGAGCATATATACGTGCTTGTTGCTCAAGCAGTCACGTACATCATCTATTAAGTCTTGTTGGCTGAGTTTGGTGTTTGTTGGGTGAGTTTTGTTGGTTGTTTAGTCTTCTTGGGTCCATGGATGATTTTAGGGGCTAAATTTTGCTCATGGGCTAATTTCCATGGTTTTTCCAAAAAGGAGATTCGCTATTTTAAAAAATATTCGCCCAAATTCTATAGGATAAAATTATTTTACCTTAAAATCACCAAAAGTTCATAAAAATATATATAAAACCCTTATAAATTTGAATCTTTTTACAAAAATATCACCAAACATTTATAGTTGGCATATGAAGGATTAGTAAGATTCGCCAAGGTTTCTACATTTTAAAATAAACTTCCATCCTTAAAATCATCCCTACTTGGGTCCCTATTTTGACTATTAAGTTCCTATAGAGTGATAGGAAGCCTTTTTATTGTTGAATTTTTGGGCGGATTTCTTTCTTGTAAATTTTTTCGTTGGTTGTCCTTGCACATTGGTCTGAGTGTTTACTTCTTGGTATCCCACTTGGCGTGTCTCTTTTTGCCTACAGTAGGGTCTTCCTGTGAGGTTGTTATCCAATCCTTCCATTTTCTTTTATTTATATCAAAAATACAAAAATATTTTTTTATCTGCATTGTACTTATGGAATTTGCAATTTTGATCACTTTGCATTGATTTTGACGCATTTGGAAACATTCCACTTCATTGAAATTGTAGATATTGCATTGGAAAGATTACATTTAGAAGCATACCAACTCTTTGAAATCTAAGACTAGTACTTAGCAATGTTTATATATTTTCTTATTTTTATATGTTGAGTCGTAATACCATCAGTTTCACAACCACACCTCTTGAGTAAGAAGAAGCCATTAAAACTAACGTTGATTAATTAAATTTGATTAGAAATGATTTTATTTTTCAAGGTACACAAACAAGTATAAGACATAGGGCCTTGGAAAAGGATTTTGTGAGTAAAGTTCTCCAAGGCTATTAAACTAAGCATATGTGTCTGACCAGGGAGTGGTGAAACCCATTTTGTAATCGGTGACATTGGTACGCTCCACTCACATCGGAGTTAAGCATGAGGTCGTGCGAAGTTGGTTGCACAGATATCCCTCTAATACCTTCCAAGCGTCAGAGATATTTCTAGGGTTCTATTCGTATTTGGGGGTCTCGCTAGTACCTTTATGTCCGTGAGAGGCGATGCTTTCGATATTTAAGGCTTTGTTACCCTGCCCATATGGTGGATCAGACTTGTGACTGCTCCCCTACGCATTGTTATATCGTGGTGACTCTAGTTGCTTGGCATAGGTAGCCACATAGGTTACTTGCAGGGGTTATTCTGCAGGTACCCTGAGTCAGATAAGGGTTGGACAACACACAACCTTTATGGAGGATTACCTCTCTGGGGGGATTTGATCGACTGCATTGTTAATCCCGCGAGGGCCCTTATAACTTATTTTGATACCTCCAATAATTTAAAGGGAGTATCAGGCCCCTCTTGGGCGATACATACCTACTCTAGTGCGGGAGGCCCCTTTCAGCCAATGTATCTTGTTTGTGTGCATTGGCCTTTTTGCTTTACTTTGGTGTGCTCTCTGATTATTATTTGGCCTTAGGATTTTTTTTTATATCTCGAGTTATGAGTCATCGTGCAGAAAGACCATCCTCCTCGTCGGTCTCTTCATTTGTTGAAGTTACCACCATGTCTTGATCCTTTACCGAATTTTCCTTCTAAAAGGCGTAGAGTTAATAAACGTGGTAGTTATATATCCACCTCCCAGACTCATGATCATCCAGTTATGAGTACTGAGTTAAACATGAATGTCTCAGAGAGTCCTTTGACTCCCTTCTCTTCTATGATTATTGGGATCCCCTCGAATCCTTCATCTTTGATAGTGTGGTTGTCAGAGGTTCCCTCACCTAGTGCTACCCAACCTATGAGTTCTACTTGACCCATGGGAACAAACCCTTTCAGATATATTTTTGGTATGCCGAGTCATGATTCTCAGTCAATACCTTCAGCCTCTATTCCCTATTCTTTTGGTATATCCCACATGACGTCGCAACTATCGTCCTTCGTTTCAACGACTAATGTGAATCCTAGTTTTGGGTCTGGGGGCACGATGCCTCCTTATTTTTATTTCTCGTTTGGTGGATTTCATATTCCCCAAGTGAATCCTATTGTTGGAGGTTGGAATCCTCTTTCTTCTAAGCCTAGTCCTAGCTTCAATGCTCTTGAATGGAGTGCTCAAATGGGCGGACAGTTCACTTCCTATATTTCGTCCTTCATCCCTTCTTCCTCCACATCGATTCTGATGAACGTGTTTATTATGGTGAATCCCCCTCTGTCCTCTGGTGTTCCATCTAGAGGGAGTTAGTTTCATAGTATGGGAAACCCCCAGCACGGAGTTCCTTCGTCTGGGGGCAATGTATATAATCCTTATCATGACGCTTCTATGGGTATGGTGCCCTTACAACCTTTCATGAATCAATTTGGAGGAGGATATTATCCAACCGGAAAGGGCCATGGTATATACCAGAACCCTGGATGTTCTGCAATTCCTCAGCCCCAATCTTTCCCAGGAGCATGGGCTTAGATGCTGCAAAGCCCATCATCATTATCGATGGGTTTTCTCACGTTTGTTAACGGTATACATCAATGATCGATAATGAAATTATGTCTCATTTTGTTCGACCTCGTCTCATCTATTCACATAGTGTAGACTTGTACCACGACAAATCGTTGTGGAAACTTCGGGTGAAGTACGAGCATCACCTCTTTTGTGCTCCTTCCCGACTCTTATGGTGCCACCTCACAGACTTTGGTATTTTCAGAGGATCAATTTGTTCATTCTCTTGGTTCCAGGTATCATTTGTTCTTGATCTTGAGACATAGCTCCACTATGTATCTCTTCGTGGCTATGATCCACTTTGACATGGATCCATTGTGTATTCTTTGTGGCCATGCTTGCTACTTTATATTTATCAAATGGATCCACTGTGTATTGTTCATGGCCATGGACATTAGTCATACTTTCATATGTACCATGGATCTGCAGTGTATTTTCTTTGGTGACCATGCTTTATCACTCCTAAGCATGGGTATGCTCAACTTGGGAAACAAAACTCTTGCTTGATCTTTCCTGATAGTTATTGATTTTTGGATCAGTTTTTCGAGAACCTTTGTGGATACTTCTATGCATCCTCGCCTATTAGAGTTCATAATATATTTCGGCCATCATTTTTACCTTCTGACCTCACAAATTAGGGGGCATATGTTATAGCACAAAATTCCACACTTATGCTTTTGTGCCATGGTCTAACCCTTTCCCAATGCGTGTTATACCTTTCCCTAAATTTCACCTCCAAAATCATCTTAAAAACATGCTTTAAGAGCATATCTTTGGGTTTCCCTAGTGCAACACGCGGACATAAGTGCCTTTCCTCACTGTAACCCACGAATGCCCTCATTTTTGGTGAAAAATAAAATAATTATGTGTTTTCGAGTGAGTTTATCGGTTGGGATCGTTTCCCAACAATTTGTGCATGTACATAATGGAATCCAACTCCCCAAACCTCTTTGGGAAGATATAAAACAACCATAGAGGGATAAAGATGAGAACACAAGTCCCTTGGTGCAAATTTATGCTGCCAGTATCTAGCAAGCCTCATTTCCCTATATTCTCTAAGCAATACCCCCTTTAATCAGGAAACTCCTTTTCCAATACTTCATTCTCCTTTTATATGACTATAGGGTGTCTCATTATCCCTATCTGAGTCACTAAGAGAAGTCTTTATCAATTGAGTTGATGCTTGAGGATTCCCGGAGGAACCCAGACAGTTGGCTTCAAGATGGTGCCTAAGGCTAAACAAGGTTGTAACTTACCTTTTCCACTTGTTGGTAATAAAAGATCTTGTTTTCCCCTAGATTTGTCTTCATTGTACATTTATCTTTATGTTTACTTTGAATTTGATACATAGTATGCACATTCTTTTGATCGTGTAACTATTTGTGTTGCAGCACTAGTTTTGTATATATCTTGCAGGTTGATTCCAACAAAAGATCAGGAGCTCTTCAGCGAATTGGAGCAGGGATCAACATCAAACGGGAGAACAAGGTGTGCCTTCTTCAATCAAACAATAATACATTTACAATATTTACATGTCATTGCATGGCAATCACTAATCATGATTAATTACATGTATTCAGGGTTTAGAGAGGGGAGTTACAAACCATTAAAAAATGAATAACAAACAATAAAATCTACAGGTAGAGGGAATTCAACAACCGACTAGTCGCTTCAAATAAGGCCCTTACTATGAAGCAAGAAAGGTGTTGAATCCCTCAAAATGAAACCTTATTTACAACAACAAATGGAAATAATAAATCAGATCTTACATTAGTTGAAGAAATTGAAATTCCAATGTCAAAATGAAGAAAATTGTATCCCCACTCTTGTTAGTTTGATTGCTAAGCTATCCTAGGCTACAATAATTGATTTAAATACAAATCTATGTATAAATATCTCATGGAACAAACCTCAAAAAATTTGAGGCTCTCTCCAACAAAATTAATATAAATTAACAATGTGTTTCTTGCCGTTATGAGTCATTTGAGAAGTGGACAAGTTATCTAAGTTCTATAATTGCTTGATTGTTGCATGGCTTCCTTGGGCTATATCTTGGGAGGCATGTTCTCAATACCTGTGATCTACAAGATTTCAAAACACGATGAAATATTTCACAACACAAAAATCTAGTTGTGAATTCTACAACACACTCTTTGGCTTAATAAGTGTTTTGCAGCACCAACCCATTCTATATGTGAATTCTATATCAAATGCATCATTCACAAAGAGATGAGGCATCATAAAATATAGAATTCAACAAAATAACATTCTGTAGAAAAAGGTTTGGAAGCATATAATTTGGCAGCATTGCATTCCACGGAATAAGGTTTGGCGGCATATAGTGCAACAACATAATGTTATGCAACATAAGGTGCGACAATAGGCTATTGAACCATATTCATTAGTAGAATAAAATTTGTCAATAGCATACTATTCTGCAACATATGGAAATAACACATTTGGACATAATTACTCTTGAAACCCAAATATCTTGTCACTGTGATCAAATAATTATGCCAAACACATCAATTCACAAGCAACCACTGGATAAATTCAAATGGCTAATAATTGATAATTATGGAAATAATTTAGGTATGGGAATAAGTAATCAATGGGATTATGGAAGGAAAAATGGTCAATAAGAGATGAGCACAAATAGGCAATTCAAGGGCTCATAAAGGAGCATGAGATCCAAATTGTATCTAACGTCTTCCGATGCGGCTCTATCCAAAATTCTCATCATAGAAAGATTAAATCTACTTTGGTATAGACAAAGAATTGTCTTTGTAGATTACAAGGGAACATTATTTGCACTAACTTGGTGGTTGTGTGACTAATACAAGTGGAAGACATGTATGATGTGTGTAAACACCAGCCAACAATGTTAATGGATAGAAGCCCAAGGCTAGCAAGGTAGCCTGCAAATGCTTTATAAATTTGACAACAAAGTTCAAGATTATTAATGGAGGATAGTGATAATTCTTTACAAAGAATATTTGTACTTCACAAATGACAAGAATATATCATTGTTGTCATGCATCATAACACCACATGGTGACTTAAAAAAATCATTCTTTTGTTTTTTTCATTTTTTTTGTTTAGCAAATATGTAGAAAGAAAATAAAAATAGTCATTTCAATGAATTCAACCAATAAAATATCAAAAACTCTAATTTCAAAAATGCAAATAACATTTTTATTTTAAAAAAGAATTCAATTAATCAAATATTATTCACAAACTTTAGTAAACATTGAAAGTTTTTAGAGCAACAATGACCATTTCATTAAATTTGGACAAATTCCACTCTAAGCCCCTTAGGTAGGTTGAAATCCAAGTTTCCAAAGTGTGTAACTCATATTTTCAAAATTCACACTTTAAAAAAACAAACACTATTCACTTTCAGAATTCAATTTTTCACTTTACAAACATTGTGATATTCACACTTTCAAACACAAAATTCAAATTTTTTAAGTCTAAATTCTTTCTATTAATCCAAATTTACATTTTCAAATACAAAATTCATTGTTTTTTAAGTTTAAATTCTTTCTATTAATCCAAATTTAGTGCGATGATTATTCACATATTATAAAGTAAAAAGCTTTGACAACTAAGCAAACTATAATTCCTACCAACAAAAAATCAATATTTCAAATTTTGAAAAATATAAATAATATTTTTATTAAAAAAAAATCAATTGATCAAATATTATTCACAAACTTTAGTAAATATTACAAGTTAATCTTTGGATACTAAAAAAAATTATATAATCCTTCCTTAGATAGGAACTAAAAAAAATGACCATTCTAAGAAAATCCCAATGATAATAGAATGACATTGAAAATGAGATATTTGAATTACTAAGAAGTTAAATAAAAACCCATATGTTATATGTTATTGGATTAGTAAAACATGCAATTCCTTTAAAATACCCAAAAATGTTAGCATTGTACATTGTATTCATTCTCATTCTCAGATATCCACACCATAGCAACCAATATAACCACATCATTTCCTAATTTCATTTATGTAAAACAGAAGCCTGAAGTAATAGAATCTAGAGCTGTAAATCTAGCTCTAGTGAAGAACGCATAATCTATCCCTTTGATTTATACAATTTCTTCAAGATACAACCTCTGCATTTAGGTGAAAATGGGTGTACATAGAAAAACAAAATCCACAGCTTGCGTTGGCATTGTGTGTTTACTGTTTAATTCACCAAACTTATGCTAGCCAACTTCTCTAAAAAGCCATGAATTAGAAAAGAAATTTGTGGTGAAAGTTCAACTCTTGCCATAATTTGAAAGATTAATTTTCCTGACAACCCACCTACAACTTTGAAGACCTTGTTGTTGTGTACATTAAAACCTTGATAAATGAAACCTTGTACACTCAACAAACTCCCCAAATACCCTTCAATTGGATTGGTCCAATATATACTTTCACTTTTCTGTAATGTTTCAAGAGCAGTGAAGAAACACAAAGTAATTATTCTGTTCCTGAACCATCTTGATTAGCATTTCCCTTATCAGCAGTTGATTTAGTTCCTTTGGGTACTGCATTTCCACTATTAGAGGGCTCTTTACCCTCTGAAATTTGGTGGTTTAATAATCCTTCTCCATATATGCCACCACTTGAAGAGGGACTAATTTTATATCATCATCTCCGTCTTCAGCAGCCCTATTTTGATTTTAAGGACTTATTTTGTGCAAACTCGCCTCCAGAGAGATAAGATTCCTGAATTGACATCACATCCTCCTAAGGTATGAGCACCATGAATTTAGACATAAATCTAAAATCTGAATTCTCTGGAAAGCAACAAGTTACCTATTATCTTGTTTTTCTCTTTTGAATTGCTTTTTGGCAAGCTTCATAGAACAAAAAATCATCTAAAATAGACAGCCTACGCTCCTTTGGAAGTCAACAGGTCCCATCATCTCAGCAACTCCATGAAATTGACCACTTGCTGGCATTTACCTGCATTCGACAACAGAAAATTTAATGGGTTTTTTAATGTCACTGTCTTCAGAAAACTACCCCATGGTGCCTTCAACGAATACTCAAAGAGACCCACTGTGAAGAAAAGAAAGACGGGGCATCCACCAATCTTTTCCCGAGCTTCTTGGTAAGCAGATCCAATGCTTTGTTCCCATTTGGAGTAATAGCCCAAACACCATATTTGATGTTTTATGAATATTGTCTCCACTGTAGGATTTAATAATAAATGAATTTACATAAAATTTAGGACTATTATATCGTTCTCTGTGTATGGGTACATTATAGGCTTCATTGTTTCCATTGGAAATTAAGGTTTGCTCCTTGACTTGAAGTACATCTCTTCGTGATGTTGGTTAGTTCTTAAACCTTGTTCATGGCCCTTTGTTTTGCTCATTGAAGACATCCAATGTCCTTTGTTCATGGCCCTTTGTTTTGCTAATTGAAGACATCCAATGTCCCAATGTAATTGTACATAGAGTCACTACCTCTTCCCCTTGGTTTACTCTTGTACACAAGAACTCAAGGCTTCCATTTGCCCCATAACTAAGCCTCAACCTTTTAGAGTTTTTACTCTGTGGATATATTTTATTAGATGGGTATATGAGGATAGGGGTGGAGGGATATATTAGAGAAAACATAAGAGGGTGTGGGTAGGAGGATATATTAGAGAAAACGTATAATGTTTTTTTTAATATATCCCCCCACCCCCATCCTATAATATGTTTTCTCTAATATATCCCATGGGGGTGGGGGGCATATATTAGAGAAAACATAATATGTTTTCTCTAATATATG
>JASDQU010108359.1:246243-258074 GCA_032191745.1 Picea mariana
GAATCCAAGAGGACCTTGTGTTTAATTTTTTCCTCCTTAGGCTGCTGGAAAATTTGATATTCATAGCGTACCTCTACACCTTTCTCACTAAATCTTCCTCCTACTCACCCTTACTCCAACTTACTGACTGAAGTTGATTCAAGACCTCAATGGCTAGTGCATGCTAGTCCATATTTATGAGTTAGAATGCTATTATTATTGATTTTTCTCCATTTAACCATTCAAAACTCAATTACCTGTGACATATAAACTGATGGGTATTGGTCTTACCTTCAATGCAATCTAAAGGTGACTTCTAGTGCTAACATTTCTAGAGATGTTGTCAAGGAATGAATTGAAGACTTTCCCTGGGATAGAACGACAAAGAAGCTCTGATTCTGAAGGTGCATCAGATATCAGTACCATTTAAGATTGCAACTTGCACCTGGCGACTCCATTGTTTTGAATCTACTATTTCAGTTCTGGTTCCTAAAGGAAGACACACGAGGTCCACTTCATTGTTTCCTCTAGCAATGTCTGAAGTTGACCCTGAGGAAATTATCAAAAAGGGAAAGACCTCTCAAAAAGGTACCTCCATTGTTGTACCAATTTTTTCTAATAATTTGCATAATCCCTCTTTACAAACTCAAGTAGCTTTTTCTTATTCTTCTATTATACAAACTACGGGAGTTTCAAGAAATTTAAGTTTTGGGAGCTTTCCTGTCGATTTCTCCCCTCCTATTATTGGTTTCGAAGGAGAGAGATTTGACACCCCTTTCTCCCCTGAAGTTGTGAAGTGTAAGGAGAGATATTTGACCTTAGAAGACTTTCCTAATCCTCCTCATATTAGTGTTGATGCGGTTGTAGAAGGGGAGACTTTTGTTCCCTCAAGCCCCTTGTCTTCACCTCCTAGGAATATTGTCTCAGTTTCACATAGCTCAACTCCATCCCTTCTGGGTTCTCCTCTAGTTCACATACAAATGGCAGGAGCTAATCACCCCAAAACTAGAATGGAAGCTATAGTAGCTGCTAGGTATGCCCCTCTTGTCCTGCCTCAATCTTTGAATGCTCTTCCAGCGGATGGCTACCTTAAGAAGTTGCCCAAGTTCACAGGTAAGGGAGACATAACTGCAGAATAACANATAGCCTTGATGGTGAGGCTAGGAAGTGGTTTAGGGATTTTCCCCCTAGATCTATCGTCGGGATTGAGGCTTTAGATGATCTTTTTCTGAGGCAGTGGAGGGACAAAAATGACTTTTTGTATTATATCACAGAATTTGGATCCCTAAAGAGGAAAGAAGGAGAGTTTGTCTCTAATTTCTCTCAAAGATTCAACAAAATGTACAATAAGATCCCTCCTGATATAAATCCTACAGAAACCTCTACCAAAATCACCTATGCCAGTGCTTTTGACCCTGATTTTTTCCTTTTACTGAGAGAAAGGAGTTATGCCTCCTTAGCTCATATGCAAGATGCAACCAATGAGGTAGAATATAACATAGTGGTATCTGATCAAATTAGAGGGAAATCTGATAAGGATAGGAGAAATAGTAGAATTGAAGCCTCAACTTCTAATTCCTCTATTGTCCACCGCCAAGTTGATGAACTTACCAAATTAGTAAAATCTCTTTCTGTTGAGATGGAAAAGTTAAAGTTTGAGGGAAAATAGACCTATAGAAATACACAAAATGTTGATAACAGAGGTGGTTTCAGGAGACCTAATAATTCTCCTCAAACTCTTACAAGAGATCCCAGAAACAGAGAAAGGGATGACCAAAAGATCCAAACTCCCTTACAAAGCAACCTTTTGGATGACAAGGAAGGAGAAGATGAAGAAGATGATCCTAAGATCCATTGCTTGGGTGACACCCCTCCATCCCCTCACTTAACCCAATCTATATATGGGAAGTTCTTAATGGATAATCAAATAAATGAATTAAGTAAGGGAGAGAAGGAAAAGGACAATCCTAGTAGATATGATCTGAGATCTAAAAATGAAGGGGAAAATATTAATGCTTCTGATCAACCCACAAAAACAGAAAAATCTGCCAAGGCTGTGACAGTTGGAAGCAAAGAGAATTTTGCTCAAAACCCCCCAGTTTTGGTTGAGGATCCTATCCCAGAATTCAAGGAGATCCTAAAACCTCCACCTTCTTTCAATTATGAAAATGAGATCCAAAAAATCAAAATCCTTGTGCCATTTTCGGAACTGATAAAAATTGAAGAAGTTAAAAAATGTCTTTCCAAAATGTTATTGTCCGAATCCTACTCAAATACCATTGACTCAGTTAATATTCAGGATGAAAATCTAGCAGTCATATTAGGTCCTTTGATAGAAGATAGAGATGATTTACCCCCTCCCTTCTATACATCACTAACCATACATGATAAGGTGATGCATAATTGTTTGATGGACTCAAGGGCATCTCACAATCTCATGCCCAAATAAGTCATGGATGAACTTGGATTAGAAATCACAAAATCCTACCATGACTTATATTCGTTTGACTCTAGGAAAGTGAAGTGTCTTGGGGTCATCAAAGATCTGGTTGTGACCTTGTTCTAGTTGCCCATTAAAAGTGTGGTCATGGACATTGTAGTGGTTGATGTTCCCCACAAGTTTGGTATGTTATTGTCAAGATCTTGGATTAAAAAACTTGGGGGAAATTTTCAGATGGACCTCACATATGGCACCATTCCTGTGTTTGGGGGTGAGCATAGAAGGATTTACAGGGAAGCTTAGTTGGTCTTCATCATTAGTGATTAAATAGACCCCACCAACCATCATATTTTTTCTATTAACATTGATTTGGGATCCAGCCTATTGCAACCCACTAATACTCCTAAACCTCCTCTTGGAATCAGAAAGAAATCCATTACTCTTTATGAAATCCCTCCTCCAACTACCTTTGTTTGGAATATGTTCTTTGATGGAGCCTCTTCTAAGGAAGGTGTTGATGTTGGAGTGGTATTTTTTTCACCTTGTCAAGAGACTATACTTTTGTCCTACAAGCTAGAATTTGAAGATACAAATAATGTGGCAGAGTATGAATCTCTTGTTTTGGGTTTAAGGGTTTCAAAAGACATGGGGATTGAAGAGCTATCAGTATTTGGGGATGCAGAACTAATTTTTCATCAAATCAAAAATATTTATCAATCCAAGCACCCTAGGATTACAACTTACAGAAATGAAGTATGGGACCTAGTTGGCAGTTTCTTCCTAGCTTTCAAGATTTCATTTAATCCAAGAGAGGATAATACCATGGTTGATTCTTTGGTTGTTTCAGCAATCCATTTCAGAGTCCCATTGCCACCTAAACTCAATTATGATGTAGGGGTAAAATATAGACCCTCTGTACCTGACAATATCAAGCATTGGAAGGTGTTTGAGGATGATAATGAAATCAAAAATTTTATTGAGTCTGTTGATGAGTTCTCTGCATTACATATTGATCAGGATCATGTTATGAAAGTAGCCCTCATGCTAATGTTTTTTTAAATAAAATTGCTAATCACCATATCGTTCAGCTGCCTAGCAACCACATTCTAAAGAGACTAGTTCCCTTGGAAAGATTGTTTGATGGGAATTATGTGGCAGTAAAGTTTAGAGGTTCATTTGATGATGTTGAAGTGGCTGAGTATAATATTGGTATGGAGAAGGATCCCAAATTTGTCAATTTGTCAATTTGTCAAGCAGCTTGTCAAGAGAAAAAAGGGTCGAATATGTTGAGTTGTTGAAGGATTTTGCTTATGTTTTTGCCTGGACATATGAAGATCTCGGGACATATGACACAAGTATCATTTAGCACAAGATCGTATTGAAGGAAGAGTCCAAGCCATTTAGGCACAAGTTGAGACAAATAAATCCTATGTTGCTACCCATTATGGAGAAGGAGGTTAAAAAGATTTTGGATGCCCAAATTATCATTCCTTTGAGGTATTCTAAATGGGTGGAAAACTTGGTCCCAGTAAGAAAGAATAATGGAGAAATCAAAAGTTCAGTGTTTGGATGAAATAATAGTGTTCTCACAATTTGATAAAGAACATTATGATCATCTGAAAAGAGTCTTCTTGAAATGCAGAAAATTTGGTCTCTCTTTAAATCCCAAGTCATTATTTTTCATGAAAGAGGGGAAACTGTTGGGGCACATTGTGTCAACTAAGGAGGTAAAGATTGATCCGAGCAGGGTAGAAGCTATCCAATATTTTTCACTCCCTAGATCCAAGAAAGAAGTTCAATCTTTTTTGGGGAAAATTAATTTTCTGAGAATGTTTGTTTCAAATTTTGCTGAGTTGGTAAATTTTATCACGGCCATGTTGAGGAAAGGAAATGAAATCAAATGGACCAATGAATCTCGTAACTATTTTGACCAAATAAAGAAGGCCTTGACTAAAGCACATGTGCTCATCAGTATTGACTACTCCAAGGAGTTCTTGATTTTATCTTTTTCTTCATTTAACACAGTAGCAGTTGTTTTAATACAGAAGAATGTCGAGGGGTTAGAGCAACCCATTTCCTTTTTCAGTAGGGCACTGAGAGATGCTGAAATAAAGTATGACATCATGGAAAATCAGGCCTATGCTTTGGTTAAAGCTCTCAAATATTTCATAGTTTATGTGCTACATTCAAAAGTCATTGCCTATGTCCCTTCATCTTCTGTGAAGGAGATCCTCATTCAGCCTTACATAGACAGAAGAAGGAGCAAGTGGATTGCCAAGATCCTTGAATTTGATCTTGAAATAAAGCCCACCAAATTGGTTAAAGGCCAAGGTTTAGCTAGGTTTCTGGCTAAATCTAATTACAAAGAATTGGGGGTCAATTTCATCAACAAGTATTCAGAGAATCAGGAAGTTGAGTTGTTTGATGAAGATCCTCAAGTCACACCCCCATTAGAAGGATGCACTTGGTATAAGGACATTATATTTTTCCTACAAAAGTTGCAGCCTCCTAATGGCATGGAAAAGAGCAAGGTAAGAGATTTAAAGCTCAAATCAATTAAATATTGTCTGATTGATCAATTCTTATATTGGAAAGACCCTTTAGGAGTGATATTGAGGTGTATAGACCCACAGGAAGCCCAAAAGATCGTGTATGATTTTCATGACAGCTTATGTGAGGGGCATCACTTCTGGGGAACCACAGCCTACAAGATTCTCAGAGCTGGATATTTTTGGCCTAGCCTCTTCACTAATTTTTGTTCTAAAATCAAGGCTTGAGTTAAGTGTCAGAAGTTCTTTGGAAAGCTGCATATCAAGTCTTTGGCATTGAAGCATGTAGTAGCTTCAGGACCTTTTCAACAATGGGTCCTAGATTTTATTGGGGAAATCCACCCTGCTTCAAGTGGTCATCATAGATGGATCTTGACTGCCACATACTACTTTACTAAGTTGATATAAGATATTCCCACAATAAATGCTTCCTACAAAGTAATCATTGGTTTTCTTGAGGATATTGTGGCTAGATTTGGTTGTCCAAACAGAATTGTCACTGATAATGCTTCAGCTTTTAAGGCTGAACAATTGATTAAGTTTTTTGAACAGTTTGGAATCACATTGCTTCACTCTAATCCTTACTACCTCCAAGGTAATGGACTGACAGAGTCCTCTAACAAGAGCCTTATTAAGATCATCAAAATACTGTTAGAGGACAACAAGAAGGCATGGGATTCAAAGATTAAATTTTTTTTATGGGTTGACAAAGTGACAACAAAGATATTTCTTGGTGTCTCTCCTTTCCAGCTTGTGTATGGAGTTGAGGCCATCGTTCCTTCTCATCATTCCTTGCCTGTGGAAAAATTATTCCAAAATTACCAAGGAGAACCAGATGATATGATTAGAAGAATAAAGCAGCTGGTAGAAGTGCAACAGACTAGGGAGCATCTACTGGACAAAGCACATGACCACCAACAAAATATCAAGCAATCTTTTTACAAAAAGGTCAACAAAGAGGATTTCAAACTAGGAGATCTAGTAGTTAAATGGGATGCACCTAGGCAAGATAAAGGCAAGCACGATAAATTCCAGGCCTTATGGATCGACCACTTCAAAATTTCTGAAGTTTTTTCAAATAACACTTACAAGTTGCAGGATTTGGAGGATGTTGAAGTTTTTGGTAGCCCTGTAAATGGGCATTTTCTGAAAACGTTTTTTACTTAAGCTATGAGTGGCTTCCCATGTCATTGTAAATATCATTTTTATTTTTTTTTGGTTTTTATAAGTGACTCCACAACCCAATACTAAGGCACTAAAACTGCAAAAGGAGTTCTTAGAGCCTCACAGGGAGGTCTCTATCCCCCATGGAGCCTATATGTTAACACAAGGATCTCCAGACTATTTCTTAAGAATCAGATAGAAATTGAGGCTTACCCTCAAGAGCATTATGGTGTAAATCAAGTCGCATTATGCCCATGATTTCCATAGGGAAAACGAAAAGATTGGAGGCCTAAGCATATCAAGCACCCTCTCTCCACCTATCACATCTCCCTTCCTGATACCTCCTCTCACCTCTCGACACCTATCCCACTCACATTCCACTCTCCCTTACACGTCACCTCCTCCCTGTCTATCACACCTCCCTCATTCCTCTACCACCTCTGCCTTTCCCTTGCCACTACAACCTCATCCCAGCCTCCACTCCCCCAATCGCTTCCTTCCACATGGTTGTCGCTCACTCATTGGGCCATGCACGTTTTCGCTAAGCACCTCACTCCACATCACCCCTGTGCATACGCTATCAAACTGCCACCTGCAAAGCTCGCATTGGTCACATACAAAGACCATTCATGGCCTCGAGGCATCAAGATGGACTCGCAGAAGTCATTGGCACCATCCGAGAACAGTTATGGGTGTCAGGCCCAGTCCTAATCCCAATGAAGACAGTTATTGAACATTGTGGGCAGCAGTTGACACCTCGCCTCAATCCCATAAATGGAAAATGTGCAGAGAGTAGCCATGAAGGCACACTTACGATCTAAAGCTTCCTTATGGGCATTTTTTCTTGTAAAGCACATAATTATGCCTTCCTCTCGTCTGACATAATGAGGTCTGCACAACCTGACAGAGCAGGCATCGACTGAAGGCTTTGAAGGAAGTGATCTGATCACATTCTTGGTGGTTGCATCATTTTAGTATATATAGGCAGTTTTGATATTTTGTTAAGGTCAAATGGTTGAGCTAGGCTCCCTGCTATTGCAATATTTAGATTGAGAACAACTATTTCTCTGGTTATGTATTTGTTTTTGAGACATCTTGGTTAATCTAAGTTAGTTTTCTTACTCCATCTTATTTGCCTCCGATACTGAGAGAGTTCATGTTTGATTGATTCACATGGATTGTTGTAATTGTATTATGAAAAATGTTTTATTATAGTATTGTTATGATTTCTTTCAGCTTCCTTGAAATTTGAATCCAAGAGGACATTGTGTTTAATTTTTTCCTCCTTAGGCTACTGGAAAATCTAATGTTCATAGCGGACCTCTACACCTTTCTCACTAAATCTTCCTCCTACTCACCCTTACTCCAACTTACTGACTAAAGTTGATTCAAGACCTCAATGGTTGGTGCATGCTAGTCCATATTTCTTAGTTAGAATGCTATTATTATTGATTTTTCTCCATTTGACCACTCAAAACTCAATTACCTTTGACATATAAGTTGATGGGTACTGGGTTTACCTTCAATGCAATCTAAAGGTGACTTCTAGTGCTAACAAAACCATATATAATATGGTTTGGATATGCCATATTAAAATCACTTTATGCATACTTTATAGTTTGGTTTACCACGAATATTGTTATGTGGATGAAAACCATATAAAGACACGATATATATATATATATATATATATATATATATATAGTTTGGATATACCTTATAAAAAGGTACAAAATGCATATTTTATGTCATGAAATAGTGGGTTGTTGGGATTTGATCCCACAACCACATGCTATTTAACCAAAAGCTATTACGACTCAGGCTACAGGTCGAATTATGTTAAATTATGCAAAATAGTTCAGTTTATGCAGGAAAAACCAGCAAACCAAGCAAACTTTGAAGGCCATATCTGGGAGCTACACTTGGTCTTTTTCAGTGTGGTTGGTTGCATTGGATTTTTGAGGTTGAGCAGAACATAGTGAGACTAGTATGAAATCCATTTGATGCAATTTTTATGTACATTTTGATCATTTGAAGAAATTAATAAGAAATCCTCCCCCATTGAGACAAAGGCCCGGAAACATAGGCAACCTTTCCGAACTTTGTTATCAAGCTTGGTCTTATGGTTTGCTGCTCCTTATGTTTGATTTCTGATCTACATTTCTTATTATGTCTGCCACGTTATATCATTAATTTCTTCCCTTTTTTTTTTCAATTCCTAATTGGTTAATGCACTCATGCTTTAAAACTTAACCATAGTCTTAAAAGATCATTTTCGGATCAAGTGGTATCATAGCAGGTTGACGGTTGGTTTTTGAGTTTTCATGATTACCAGGGAAAAGTTGAATCATGGTGAAGGCAAGCTTGTTGAAGAGAATCCTAAGATTGGATCAAGAAAGAAAACTTCTCAAAGTGAGAAGATGGTATCGAAAGAGGGACTTTCTTATAACGAGATAGTGTTTCAAAAGACCTTCTTTGTCATGTCAGATATGGTAAAGGTTTTATATGATGATCACTTAGAGCGGAAGAGACCGATTCTAGGTGAATATTCAAAGGCCAAAAGTGAAGAAGGAGAGGATCCTCCTAAACCTCCTCCTTCACCTCCTTCTTCTCCATCAACTTCTTCTTCTTCAAGTGAAAGTTCCAAATACACCGCAAGAAAACATTCCCATAAACATAAACATGATATGCCTTTACTTAAGCTTGATGTGAATTTTGAATTACCCATGTATGATGGTGAAGTCAACACAGAGAGGCTTGATAACTAGGTCAAACATATGGAAGTTTATTGCAGTGTGCAACAAATCAAGGATGAGGCAACTCAAATCAAATTGGCATCGCTTCGACTTGCAGTCACAACACTCATCTGGTGGAAAAGTAAGTTGCAAAATGGCACGCAACAAGTGGGTAATGTATTTCCATCATGGCAAGTTGTTTCTGCACTTAAAAAACAATTTTATCCTTTAGGTTATAAAGAGACGGATTTAATTGAATGGCAAGGTCTTAAAATAATAAAGGGACAACCAGTGCAAGAATACACAGATGAATTTTGTAAGATGGAATTAATGTTAGAAATTACGTTACATACCCAAGAAACTCTTACAAAGTATATAGGAGGTTTACCTGCACACATTCATAACAAGACACGAGACCTTATGGTCTCTGTGATCCTCTTTGTATCTCAAGTGAGACCTTTCTTGGATTTGGATGAGGATTGATATGTCGTTTCTTTGAGGTTTTTTTGGACACACTCTTGAAGAACCATGGGTCTAAACCTCCCTGGTGTTAATAAGATTGGTGTGCATGTAAACATGGACCGAAATGGCAACACTGCACCTAACAAATGGTTTTTTTGTCGAGACTTGAATTCTTGTTGAGATAAATGGAGGAAAAGAAAAATGATTTGGCATCCTTCTAAGGAGGAGATTCAAGACTAGATAGAAGAGAGAGAAGATGGGTTTACCCTACAAGATATGTAAGGATTTCAGGTGAACGTAAAGGAATAGAAATATAGATATATGTACTCGAATATGCATGAGCTCTTCTTCGAAGAATTTCCATGTCTACTATATGAATGGCTAAAGAGACAAGTTTAATTTGATTTGGTTGCATTACCAATATAATCAATAGTTTGGCATCAAGCTAATCTTGACAACTTGAAGGTGCTAGATAACAAGTGGACTCGAGCGATTTATTTTTGGTTTTCTTGAGTGAAGGAAGGCTACATTGTTGAGTTTTCTATAGAATATAGTGATTCTTTCAGCAAGGCTAAAAGAAAGTTTGAAGAAGTTACAAGGAAGTGGAAGCTAAAAGAAATTCCACTTTGGATCAAAATGTTGTGTGTGGAGAGAAGAATGATGTGCATGGAGCCTAATAGAATGGACGAGTAAACCCCCTAGCATTGGGGGTGGTTTTGGAAGAGGTAGGGGAAAGAGAGCCAGAAGATGGATCCATTGAAGAGGATCCAAGAAGTTGTTGAGATGAGGTGAGGACTGGAATGGACCCAGAAGAGAAGAGGAGAAAAAGAGTCAAGAGATATGCAAGAAGAGATGAACTGAGAGACAAAGTTGAGTGGAGGAGTAGAGAAGAGTTAGACAAGGGTGCGTAGCGAAGTGTCGGGCCCAGAATGAAGAGGAAACTCACACTAGGCAGTGATGTGGGAGAGGATGTTGTGCCAGAGTGGAGCACATAAGAGGATAGGTCTGTGAAGAGGCTTGGCATTGAAGATACCAATAGTGATAGTAGTGGTAGTGAGGTCCTAAGTGACGAATCCCATACCCTTTGGTTGTTGCAGTATGTCACAAACTTAAGAGAGGAAAGAGTGCACAAGTGTAGTGAATAGGCATAAATATTTGGTGCGCCATAGACTCGGAGGAGGAATCATCTCATGGTTACATGATGACAAGAAGAGAAATTGTCATTCAGCACCATGAGGCAGCAATCAAAAGATAATTTGGCTCTCGGCATAGTGGTAGTGCGTTGAGCAAGAGAGAGGATGGCAAGTAGGGAATCCATGTGTCGAGTGGAGAGAGTGATTCTATGTAAGGTAACAGTGCACAAATCAAACTGGGAGATGGTGTGCACAGTGGTAGTGCTTGGAACGCTATGGAGGCAGGAGCACATGATTGTGGTGCAAAATCAGGTTAGGAAGAGATAACATATATTGGTAGTGCACCAGACGAGAAGAAAGACAGAGGCTCCTCTAGTGATGGTGGAGATGAGTTGATAGTCTTGGATGGTCTTGCATGGATGCAAGTAGATAGCTCTTTGAGTCACCTAATGAGAATGTTAAGAAGAAGATGATATTTCCCCCCCTTTGTACCACAACCCTTGCACATGTTTAACCAAGATGAAAACACTACAGTTCTTGAAGAGATTGGAGTCGAGGAAAGAGAGGAAGAAGAAAGAAGTGAAAAAACAAGTGGAGAATGTGAATTCAACAATACTTTACCCCAGCCGATAGTAGTGTGGAAAGATCCATCCCATAGTAGCCAAAAAGGAGGAACTAGTTCTAGTTTGATTATGGAAAACCAAGATAGTACACTGAGGTTACCCATGTTCCATGGAATGGGTAGGGAAAATGTAGAGCATCATTGGTTCACCTATGAAGAAATCTGGTCTGTAAAGAGAGTTACAAATGAAGACCAAGATCGTGCAACTCGATACTACATTTAGAGGTAGGGCCCTGACATGGTACATGAAATATAAAGCTATTATTCCAGTAGGACAGGCGAGGTCCTTGATCGAGATCAATCAGGACCTACTTCAGGAATTTCAAAAGTCAAAGTCACAGTCCCATTGCATTACAGAAATCAATGAGATCAAGCATAAAGAAGGAGAAATCATCTGGGATTATGACCAATGGTTCAAAATCTTGTTGGATAGGTTAATGTTCCAGATTCAGGACGTGCAGCACAATGAGTGGTTCATTGTGGGGTTGTTACCCCATATCCGAGTCTCGCTCACCCAATAGAAGGTGATGACTCAGGCTGAGGCAATCGAAATCAAAATGCGATTAAAGGTTACACCTAGAGGCCCAAAGACATTGGCCGTGTTGGCGTAGGTTCAGTCGCAATTTTCTAACCTAAAAATACAACTACAAGATATGGCTAAAACTAAAGTCATGTACGAGAACATATGGTGTACTACATGTCGTTCAGGGGGGCCTCATCAAGACGAGTGCCCGGTCCTTCCAAATT
>JASDQU010108360.1:0-17705 GCA_032191745.1 Picea mariana
CCTCTCCATGTGTTACCGATCCTGAGAGGGCCGAGATTAAGACATTGTCTTTAGTTTGTTCTCTTAACATCTTTGTGGGCGGCTCTTCATCTTCAACTGCATGGGCATGGTGCCTCTTATTTTTCCTCTTGTATTCTTCTCGTCTAGCTGGGCAATGTCTCGCAATATGTCCCATCTTGTCACAATGGTAGCATTAGACAGATGAGTAATCTCTTTCCTTTCTTTGTCCTTTCTTTTGGAATCTCTTTGGTTGAGATTCTTTATGACTGAATTCATTTTGGGGGTGAGACTCTTTATGAGTTTCTTTCTGGAAGTAAGACTTCTTTCTTCCTCCTTTAGTGTGAGTGACTAGGGCTTGATCTTCATCTCTTGATAGTAAATCCTCTCGGTTAGCTACTCTTGATTCTTCTTGAATGCATTCTTCTCAAACACTGTCAAATTTTAGTTTCTCCTTTCTTGCACAAATGGTTTGTATGAATACATACCAAGGTATTGAGAGACCATTAAGGGCCGCCATTATAAGTTTTATAAGTTCTTCTCCATCTATAGTATCTTCAATCGCTTCTAGTTGTTCTTTGAATTGGGATATTCTGGAGAAATATTCTTGGATTGATTCTGCTCTCTGCATCCTTGTATTCTTGAGCCAAGTTCTTAGATTCATCTTCCGGTTTATGTTCTTTCCTTCATATAGTCTGTTTAGGGCATCAAACATTTCTTTCAGAGTCTTATTTGATGACGCATAAGGAATCATGTGATCTTTGATTGAATCTGCAATGATTCTTTTGGACTCGATCGTGTCCTTTTGGTGCTTTTCTTTATCTGCAACATTGTTGGGTTCTGACACTTCTTCTTTGACGAATCTTTCTAGGTCATTCTCTTCAAGAATGAGACCAATCCTATACTTCCATGAACAAAAATTTTCCACACCTTCCAGCTTGTCAACAAACTTAGTTCTTGCAGACATCTTTTATCTGGAGCTAGGAAAATGTGCAAAAATGAAACTGCTCAAAATTAAATTCCGAACTTACCAAGAGGTGCACTTGGCTAAGGCTAGTAGCCTAGTGTGTTTGGATTTTAGAAAATCCAATTTTTACCCCTCCAACTTGATCTATGGATTTCTATACTGGTGCTTCTGGTTTTCTGGTACTTCTGGTACTCTGGTACTTCTGGTACATTGGTTTTCTGGTACATCTGGTACTTTGTAAAAACTAAGGTTTCACTTTTCGAGAGATCTAGTCATTGAAACGTTGCGTTGAGGATGCCAAAGTGATCCTTGAGGAACGACACACTTTTCTATATGGTTTTGGGGTTGAAATACTTCATCAATAAAAAACCCCTAATTTGCATGTTCGACAACAGTGACGTTTTTTACTTTCTCTTCGAAAAGATGCTCTCTTCAGCTTAGCTCTGATACCATGCTAAGGTTTAAGCTATTACTAGAGTTCTTTCCATTTCACTAGATAACAATAGCATAAATAGGATCACTAAGAAATACACAATCACAATAGAAACATCATTTATCCTGGGAAACCCTCATGGGGGAGAAAACCCAACAAAAATTCCTTAATATAGATAGCCAATACAATGTCAAGAGATAACTCAAACAAATACAAAAATTCCTCTCCCAAGAATGTGCCTCTCTCTCTCTCTCTCTTCTTCCTTCTCCAACTGCAGCTCCGAACTTACTTCTTGATGAACAAGTGAGTGTGTATCTAAATAAGGCGCTCACCTCCTTATTTATACAATTCTGGCATGTGTGGAGGTGTCTTTTCACTGGCAGGGCCGACTTCTTATTCTGCCTATTACAATTATGTTTTGACCAATCCGCAAAAGGGGATTTGGTCATTTACAATAGCTGACATGATCAATCTGCAAAAGGGGATTGATCTAATGAATAATACATCAATAATAATTAGAATACTCTTTGCAGTTACATTATTTCAACATGGGATAATCTGTTTTGGACATAAACTGTTGTTCTTGCTACTTCAGCCCATAAGTGCATTGGAATATCTTGATCGTGGATCATAGTCTTCACTGCTTCCATTATTGTTCTATTCTTTATTTCTTCTACACCATTTTGTTCAGGATTATAGAGAGTGGTGAGCTCCCTCTTAATCCTGACATCTTTACAAAAGCTTCCAAATTCATTTGAGGTGTATTCTCCTCCATTATCTGACCTAAGTATCTTGATTTTTCTTTCAGAGAGATTTTCTACCAAGGCTTTGAATTCCTTGAACTTTCTGAGTACTTCATCTTTTGATTTCAAGAAGTAAACCCAAGTCTTACGAGAATACTCATTGACACATAGTATACGTACCCACTTAGAGAGATTGATGGCATTGGACCACATACATCTGAGTGGATGAGCTCCAAGATTCCTTCTTCTTTACTGTTGCTCTTTGGGAAATGATTCTTTTTGTTTTTTCCTTGTGCACATCCCTTGCATACACCTTCATGATCAACCTTGAATTCTGGTAGACCTATAACTACCTTGATTACATATGGTAAGGCTTTGTAGATGATGTGGGATAGTCTTCTATGCCAAAGTTCACAAGGACCCTCAGTGGAGTGAGTTAAGGCTGCATCTGAGTGACCTTTTAGCTTGTACAAACCACCTTCTTCTGTTCCAATAACGATTGCATCTTCTATGCTTTTTCCTTTAGGCCACATAAGAACTTTACCATCTATGAATGCAACCCTGAAACCTTTCTTATCTAAAGCTGAGAGAGAAAGTAAGTTCTTTGTCAAACTTGGTACATACAGTACATCCTTCATTCTCATCGGAGTCCATGAATCAAGTTTGTAGGTGGATTCTCCCATTTATTTGATAGGATATTGATAATCATATTCGAGTGAAAATTTATGGGGGAAGTCCCTTTCTGTAAGACTAGAGAGAATTTCTTTATGTCCTGTCATGTGCTTAGAGGCACCACTGTCTATGAGCCAAGTATCCTCTCCAGGTGTCACAGATCCTGAGAGGGCGGAAAACAAAACATAATATTCAATTTCCTCTTTAGTCACCTTCTTGGGTGGCATGTCATCTTCAATTGCATGGGCATGATGTCTTTTGTTATTTCTCTTCTTTTATTCTTCCCTTATGGCAGGACAATTCTTAGCAATGTGTTGTTAGAATATGAATGAATGTTCTCGTTTTACCATTGACAATATCACTATTGTCACCCAACCATAGGCCAAAGCCACCCTCTGAGTACCTTGACCTTGAAAGAGAGAAGAATCCTGGTAGTAATTCAATATCCAAGCAAGGTAATGCACCAAGCAAGAAGTAACCAAAACTGATCAGAGAGTCGAACCCAAAACTGGTGCAACACCTTCCCCAGGACTTGCGCACAAAACTGCTAGACTGCAGTGTGCAGAAGTGGCTTTCTGCGATTCTGAGAAGTGTGTCAAATGAGAGACTGGCACCCTGTATTTATAGTAAACCTAGCAAACTTCCTAGGCTGACTTCTCATTCTGGGTACTAATTAATTCATATTAATTATCTCTCTTCAGCGGACATCTTTTCTAGGGTTACGTACATTTCTTTTCTTTCTTCGGGAACATTCTAATCTTTTCAAAGGTCACAATGGAGGTTCGTACCTTCTGAAGCTACCATAATATCAACACTCCCTCCTAGCTAGGGAGGTATAACTGATAATGGTCTTGAGCACAAACAAACCATTCAACTGGTAGTATCACAAGCACCGTCATTTTTATCCAACTGGATAATCTCCATGACAACTGGTACAATATCAATTGATAGAACACAACTGTGTTTATCCATGGTAGTACACAACTACTCAAACCGTGACACATGGTCACAAATAGTGGAACATATCCACCACAGTAGCATATCTCTATTGTCTGGAGACAGGCAGTCTCCATAACAATCATCTGATATCAACCTGCACAGAAAATATTGTTATGATATAAACTAAATCATTGTGCTCATCACCTCCTTGAGCCTATCAAATGCCTACTGTGACCCCTCTTTCCACCTAAATGATCCTTCATTTGTAAGGTATGTCAGTGGTGTACAAAACTGTGAAAATCCCTTAACAAACCTCATGTAGTAGTTGCATATCCCAAAGAACCCACATAACTTTGTGAGAGACCTAGGTGTGGGCCAATCCGATATGGCCTATATCTTCTCCTGGTGTACCTGTACCCCTTGCACACTGATCACAAGGCCCAAGTATAGAATCTTTGTCATGCCAAATTCACACTTGAACGCATTGGCGTACAATGACTTCTCTCCCATAATACTCAAAATCTCATTCTAATGCGTCAGGTGGTCCTCCCATGTTCTCCTGTAAATAAGTAAGTCATCAAAGAACACCAAGAAAAAATTCCTCAAATGTTTGTTGATGATATTGTTCATGCATGACTGGAAAGTGGCAGGAACATTGGTCAACAAAAATGGTATGACCAAAAATTCGTAATGCCCATTGTGGCACCTGAAAGCAGTTTTGTGAACATCCCACTCACTGACCCTAATCTGATGATAGCCTGATCAAAGATTAATGTTTGAAAAGTACCGGCCCCATGCAACTCATCTAGTAACTCATCGATCCTAGGAATGGGGTAACTGTTCTTTATTTTCTTCTTGTTCAAGGCCTGATAATCAATGCACATCCTCATTGTTCCATCCTTCTTCTTGACCAAAACTACTGATGAAGTGAATGGGATAGAACTAGGCCCAATATGCCCCATATCCAACAACTCATTAATAGCCTTTTCTATCTCATCCTTAAACTTCTTTGGGTTCCTGTATGGGGTGGTAATCACAAGTTTGGCCCCCTCTTCTAGCTCAATGGTGTGCTCAAATCCCATGTCTGGAGGTCTCCCTAGTGGAATCTCCCCAAATACTCGTTCATGTTTCCTCAACAAAGTCTGAATGTCTACCTGATACTGTTGGTTGCTATCTAAGGTTTTATGAGAAGTGATCAAGCACTCTGTTTCATAAGCTACATCTCCATGGTTGAAGGTTCCCAACATCAGCTTGGTTGAGACAATCCTAGGAGCATCATTAGCCATTCCCCTCAAAACCACATTCCTCCCATCCACTGCCATGAACTCTAACATATAAGACCATAGTTTTATAATCAACTGAATGTTTCCCCAAGGAAACAAGCCATTGAACACTGAGAATGATGTTAGTATCTTGCACCTTGACTACAAAGAAGTCATTGGTCACTATGTAATTACCCAATGCTACTTTCCACTGTGGAATCTTCTTTGTGCATGGAATTATGTGCCCACCATCCACCACTACATCAAACCCCTCAAAGTCAACTGTAGGAATACCTCTCCTAGCCACCAAGGTTGAGTCAACAAAGTTGTGGGTTGACCCACCATCAATTAGCACTATGACATGTTGTCCTTGTAATACCTCAAGGACCTTGAAAGTGTTGAATTTAGGAACACCTGATAGAGTGGCAATAGCCCCACTCTTGACCTCCTCATATGGGTGTTCATCAATTGGACTATCGTGCTCACTCTCTTGTGTCTGCCCTGTCTCCTCCTCTCCATCGCTATTTGAAAGTACCTCTATGTAGTGCACCTTTCCTTTGCCCATATACCTATGACCGAGTTCCCAAGGTTCCTTGCAGCTGAAACATAATTTCTTTCTCCTTAGTTCCATCTTGTCATCATCATCCAACCTATCTTTCCCGGTCCACTCCTTCTGGAAGGGTTTCTTGTCTTTGTTCTTTTGAGGGATGAAATTTTTAGGAGGAAATTTCCTCTTAGGGACTGTGTGCTCCATGTCCCTTGTCCTAGTGATGGCATCCTACAAATATCTTGGTTTGAAGGCCTTTACCCACCTCCCCAAAGGTTCAGATAGTCCTTTAGTAAAAAACATGATCAATCTGCTCTCAGATACATTTGTCACTGTAACTTCCACTCTCTGGAACTTTGATATGTAAGCATCTGTTGTCCCACTCTGCCTGAGTTGTGCTAACTCCCTGAAGTGCAACTTGGGTTCTCTCCGGTCAAATCGATCCATAAGCCTCTGAGTGAAATCCAAGTACGATGTAATACTTGCATGTTCCAATGTGACCAACCCATGGTGCCACCAATCGTGAGCTTTTCCATCCAAGTGCAAAGTGGTGTATTTGATGGCCTTTGACTCTGTCATGGGGTTGAGTTGGAAATAAGTATCCTACTTCTGTACCCATGCCCTGGTTGTAGATTTACTAGACCCATCTTTGTAGGGAATGGATAACTTCCCCACTTTCCTCTGTAGTTCCCAACTCTGTTGGCTCCTGTTGATCTCTCTTGGCCTATTCCTGTACTTGATAGTATAGAAATCTTGTAAGGACATGGCTGCCTGAAACTCCTCCCTTAGAGTCTAATACTCTCTCAAATACTCTGTAAAATATTCTCCCTGTCCTTGCTACCCCTGATTTACAGCTTTTTGTCCATCCAAAAACTGAGGCATGTGTGGTCTAGGGGTCGCTCTATTAGTACACCCAATGTGATTTCGTGTGGGGACATGCGTATATCTCCCTTCTACACAGTTTCCATTATGTCCATGGCTGCCATTAGTCCCCCTTGATCCATCATTAACCACAATGTTTTGGTTCCCTTGTGTGTTTGCTTCAAGATGAGTTAGAATATCAACCATTTGTTGTTGTCCCATTTCCAAGTTACCTTGCACCCTTACTATGTCATTTTGTGTTCTTTCCAGGTCATTCAATATGTGTATAACACTGTCATATTGATGCTCATTTCTATCCCCCATATCTTCCTCTCCTTCCGACTCGTATTGGAAGATGTTTTTCAGCTTCGTTATACCTCCTTCATTTGTAGGTAATATGTGTTCCTTCACCCAGAATCATCAAATATCATGCAATTGACAGGCTGGCAAGAAAAACCAGCTCTGATACCACTGAAATGTCCCAACTAAGATGGCTACTACAACTCTGTTATGAATTTCTATGAGACTTGGTGGATTCTTGGATCTGGTATTTTGTCAAACAATTTGTTTGCAAACTGTAAACCCCTCTATTATCTGTGTTATAATGTTGTTGTAGGTTTCAAACTATATGGAGCCTTTAATCAAACATTTTATAACATAATACCATTCCCTTGTTGCCTTAACTATGCTGTTATATTTCTGAGTATTTGCTGATATGGGTTTTTATATGTTTTTTTGTGTATAGCAGGGTATTTGAATGCCAAATGGGAAATAAAAATAATGCAAGCAGTTTTCCATAACAAGAGGAATATAAAATAAAGATACCAACAATAATTTCACCCAACAAGCAATCTATTTTATCAATTTTCTGACCTTAATTCAGATCTGGGAGAATACATAGTGTTGTTGTAGATTGTTGTAGGTTACTGTAGGAGTTCCATGCAATTGGAAGCCAACCCAAGTGATGAAGAATGGCTCTAACACCTTCCATAATTCCCACACTTGTTGCTCTAGCAATGTGCGCCCTCCCTTAATGCTCCCACCACCTTCAAACAATGAAAATGCGACCCTTCTTTCAGATCTAATGCACCCTCCTCTATCCAGTGTGCCCTTCCTCACACAAATGCAGTTTCCAACAAGAATGGTGCTGCCTTACTAAGAGAAAATCAACCCCAGCTTAATCAATTCGCCCCCAACCTTAGTGGCACAACCTTCACACTTGAAGAAATTGACTTGGATAAATAAATTCTCCTCTCTCTCTTCCAATTTGCCTCCTTATCAAAGGTGCACACCCCCTTCATTCCATACTCTTGCAAATGATGGAATGATATTTTTTAGCCCACAAAACTCTTTAAATACTGTAAAATACCTTCAACAAAATGAATGAAATGAAGAACCTTTGTGATTCTCCCCTTAGGTTGGCTAGGGTGGAATCTTTCACCACTGAAACCAACTATGCAGAAGGGTTTTGCTGCAAAACCCTAGTCGTCAAGCCACAAGAACTCTCTCCAATGTGATTAGAAAATATGATCAAAATAATGAGAGAAACGAACCGTCGGCTCTCTTTTATTCTTCTCACCCTTCTTTTTCCATTTTTACCTTTTTGTGACCTTTTTACCTTTTTAATAAAATGACTTTATAATTATTTACTTTATTTTTCCCCAGACACCTTTTGAATTACTTAATGCCATTTTATAATGTTTCATTTTCTCCAATGACATCAAATAATTATTAATTCCCTTTTCTTTTTATCAACTATGGTCTACGGGAATCAAATAGACCACTAAGTCATATTGCTTGGGATATCATTTAGAAAGGGACATTACACTTGTACAATCACAAGCTCTAGAATCTTACAAACAAGGACAAGTTTAGGGGGATGTGCAATCACAATCCCTAAATTTGACCTTGTATGCTTTAACAAACTTAAGATAAATGATTAACAAGGAAGGGGATGCACAATTGCAATCCTTCTAGGGTTTTCCAACAAAATTATCCAAGGAAACAAGATAAGATGTAACTTATCCACAATTAGATAGGACATTCACTTAAAATACCAAGCATAAACATAATTACTTGGAAATAACACTTACTATACCAAGTCATTATGCATGAGGAAACCCTAATTTCATGAACCATAAAAAAAAACAATTAAAGCATCCACAAATTCACTCTACAAGAGGTGCGCATAAGCACTCCATGATGAGAAAAGAAGATAAGAGACAAATAGAAGTGATTCTCCATAAGTGTGAGTTATGATTTTACAATGAGGTAGCACTAACCTTATTACATGAGGCACCTCTAGCACTCTAATCCTTAAAAGCCACCAGAAACATAAAATATCCATGATACAAAGTGGATAGGTCAAGGTCGACCCCAAAATAGCATCCAACATAAAGATAAAGTGAAAATAGATCAAAACATCCCCTCAAATGTGACACATGTGAGAGCCTCCAAAGCCTATGCATCGTGCTCTAGAAGGGTAAAGGTGCCTCTAAAGTCCACATCTTTCCATCAAAAGGTGCAAGCATAATCAAAGGTCACATCGCTCACCCCAAAAGTCATGTCTCATCACCATCAAGTTCCAATTCATTGTCAAAAGGGATGCCCACATGTTAGGTCAGCCCAACAAGCATTAAACACAAGGGAAGCTTTCCTAGCAAGCTCAAAGGATCCTATTGCAAGCTAAAAGCAAGTTTGCGACCCCCTATCTTGGTTGCCTGATTAGCTAGGTCAAGGTTAAGGACGGGGTTAAGATGGATTAGAGAAAGCAAATTGATCGTGCATGTGTGCGGGGTGTTATTAAGGAAATCAATGATGTTTATTAAGCTATAAGAGTAAATTAAATTCCCTGAAACACTCAATATCAAAAGAAAAGGAAAGGCTATAATAAAACTTGAAATAAAGATGATATACTTCAGCGCGTAACAAGTTTATAACAACATTAATAAATCAGTCCTAAAATCAGTGAGAATGCAGTCAAAGATATGCCAAATATAAGATAAAAGACTAGTAAACCATTGGCCAGTAATTGCTTGAAAGAAAGAGCACTAAACTATGTTAAATAGATACAAGATGACAAGCCCTTATAGCTGAAAATGCAGTTAATGCAACAATAATGATGTTAGATGATGAATCTAGGTTAAGATGCAAGATGTTAAGCTAAGAAAGATGGTAAATGGAGATGAAAATACAAAAGTTCTAAAGCTATCACAAGACATTAGGAGAGAAAGAGAGCTAAACTAGGGTTTTAGGTCACTTGCAACAAGAGAAAGACTAGTTCCATCTTAAGTCCTTGGGCATATGGAGTCAATGCAACAACTTCAAGGACATTAGAAGCAAGAGAAGTCTCAAAGATTAAAACCCTGGGGTTGTACAATCACAAACCTAAGCTTAACCTTTTAGGAAAAAAACCCTAAGGTAGAACAATCTTAAACCCTAGGTGTTGTCCTATGTCTTCTAAGGCTACTAGCAAGAGATCAAGTGGAAAATAAGTAAACCCTAGAAGGGTGTACAATCACAAGCTCTAGAATTTAACCAATAAAGACAACTTTAGGGGGATGTACAATCACACTCCCTAAACTTGACCTTATATGCTTCAACAAGCTTAAGATGGATAAAACCAAGGGGATGCACAATTACAATCCTTCTTAGGGTTTCAAGACAAAAATATCCTAGGAGAACAAGATAACATGCAATGATCAACAATTTGATAGATCATTTACTTAAAACACCACGACTAAACCATGAATACTTGGAAAGAACAATTACTATACCAACTAGCTATGCATGTGAAAACCCTAATTCAAGAATCATCCACCAAAAAACAAGAGAAACATCCATAAGATCACCCTCCAAGAGGTGTGCACAAGTACTCCATGATGAGAAAAGAAAAAACAAGACTATAGAATTGATTCTCCACAAGTGTGAGTTATGATTTTACAATGAGGGAGCATTAGCCTTCTTATATGAGGCAATTTTAGAGCTTTAGCCCTCAAAAACCTCTAAATATGTAAAATGTCCATGATACAAGGTGAATAGGTCAAGGCTGACCCCTCGAATAGCCTCCAACATAAAGAGAAAATGAAAATACATCAAAATTTCACCTCAAAAATGACACGTGTGGATGTGAGAGCCTCCAAAAGCTATGATGTCATGCTCTAGAAGGGTAAAGGTGCCTCTAGTGGCCACGTATCTCCATAAAAGGGTGAAAGCATCATCAAGGGTCACATCTCTCACCTAAAAAGTCATGTCTCATCACCATCAAGTGCCAACTCATCATAAAAAAGGATGCTCACATGCTACGTCGACCCATCAAGCATCAAATTGTGAAGTCATCATTGCAAATGCAACATCCAAGGGTTAGGGTGTGATGTCATAGGTGAAGGGAGCTCCACGACCTATATAAACAAGTGTCACATCATCTACAAGTGCAACATCATCCAATCAAACCTGAATATGCTCAGGGTTGCACTATCCAGCCTATGGAGCTTTCTGCCCTCTCAATAGTAGATCATGATGTATGTGCAACATTCAACCTTATCCATCCATTGTCCAAGGTTGAGGACGAGTGAAGAGGAGCCCCAGGGCATGTCCAATCATGATATGGTCCAACACTCTGCATCAAATCTGCAGCGTCCTCTGTATAGTGCACTGTAATATCCCTTTCTGAGTGAGGACTTGAGAGCGGAGGGATTAGTAGTATAAACATCCCCTTTAGACTATAGCTAGGAAGAAACATGGGGAAAATGTTCATTTGATGTCATTTCACTAGGGAAATGTTATAATTTGAAAGTGACATTAAGTGACTAAGTGGAAAAAGGTAATTAAGCACTTAAGTGAATATTAAATAAAAAAACTCAGGAAAAGCGCTTAAGTGAAAAGTCAATGAAGAATTAGGGTTTCAGTGGATATAAGGAGAGAAAAAGAAACCTAATGGGTCATTATTGATGATTTGAGAATTGAAACCAGAGCTCTGAGGAGAAACCCAGATTCAGGCGAATTTGAGGATACTTGTGGATTCCAAGAGGAAGACATCGAGGGATTGTATTCAGTGTTGAGAGACACACCTTATCCAGTTAGGGAGACCACACAGTTTTTCCATTTCTTTCATTACAGACCTACAATCAGATCGAGCATGGAGATCAGAGATCCAACTCCAATAGTCAGATTCCTGTGTGAGTTCTTGAGGAGACATGAAAGGTATAGTGGGTATCTCTTCCCGAGGAGGTATGGCGAACCTAAACCCTCATAACCCATTTGAGATCGAGGGAAGGTGCTTCATTTGAGCCATCCAACACATTTTTCTGAGCCTTCTAGCCTTTGGGGCATCACATTCAGTCAGTGAAGTTGCAGCATGTTTGACAAATAGAGGAGAGATCACAGATTCTAAGATCTATTCATCCAGAGGGAAAGCGAGCCAAATTCCTTCCGACCCATTGGAGAGGGAGGCAGGGCGCTCCATTCGAGATAGGTTCCATCAGATTCTAACAGTGGAATCTACGTGGGTGACTCTTTTAGTGATATCCAGCGTGAGGTAATTCCAACAGTTGGACATATTACTTTCGATAGTGACAGAGAGATCTGGGAGCCTAGTAGTAGCAGATCCATCCAGGGAGAGTCTTGTAGGGAAGAAGGTGACTTCATTGGGACAAATATCATTATATTCAGAGGAGGCTTTCTCGTGCATGCATCATATTCATCTTTCGGCAACGGATCCAGTCTTACATGCAACAATAAACCCACGCATGTCATAGATTGGGATTGCATGCCAATGATCTAGCGATGCATGTTAGTTCTAGGTATTGATCCATGCTTTTACTAGTATTCCAGTATAGATCTAGTCATTTGAAGGTCTAACTCAAGATTGGTTTTTTTATTTTTACATGCATGCAGTCTGTGTGTGAAGTTTTGTACATGCATGTCATTATTGTAATTGCTTGACTATTCAATATATCTTAAACACGTTGTTCCACCTGAAACCACATGCAAAATCACCACACATGTTAAATTTAAGTTATCAAATGCAATCAGAAACCTAAATAACCCATTCAACCACCTAAAGAGTATCAGATATGTGTCAAACAAGGTCAGTAGAAGGTTAATATCCAAATCTGCAGATTTGGGATATTACATTTTGAGCCTATGCAGTTGTCCCACTCTCGGTTCACCTCGGAGCCACCAGACCCTTTTGGTATATTTTTTTCGATATAGCCAGATCGAGTTTATGGTAGATTTCTGAGGTATAGTCTAGAAAATCTATAACAGATTTCTGAGGTATATTCCAGTGAATTTATGGCAGACTTCTGAAGAATATTCTAGTGGAAGTTTGGTATAGGCTCGGACTGTTTTTAAAGCAAGTATGAGATCCATCCTTTATGAGAATTAAAGGTTTGTTGTGAAGACTCCAAGTGATAAATATGGGAGCATTTTTCATAATAGAACTGAAGTTTACAATGAGAAGCATTCAAACATATTCAAGTCAGAAATTGTGATATCGTTTAAGGCCTGCCTCTGAGAGATCTTTTACAAAATTGTGAGATAGAAAAAGACAAGTTTTGAAGCCTGACCGAAGGCTAATCTGAGGCTACTCATTTGTAGATGAAGTTGCACCAGAACCAAATAATGATGCAAATTTCAGAGGTATGCACGTATATATATTTTATTTTGTATCATTATCACGAGGGTGCCTACAATGGGAGGACCTGTGTAGATCTCGAGGAATCTCAAATACAGTACACTCAGAGGAGCACCACACTCTCCCTGGAAGAGAAGACTCCAGGTTTGATTGTTTTTAATTATCATGCCTCTAACCTAAATTTTTAGTACATTTGACTTGCTACATTACAAGCAAGACTTGTAGCTATGATAACAATTTTTTTTAAATTGATTTGAAGTTATACTAGAGATGTACTTGTTGATCTCCCCTCTAGGAGATATTGTTGTTTTTTTTGTTCTTGTTCCGTGCAGGTTATCTTGTTGAATTCCGTGGCAATATTGTTTTTCTTGTTCATTGTTCCAGGTAGGTTACCACAGAGGCAGGTCACCAGTGATATCTCTGAGAGGTAGCTATAGTGATGGTTTTAGAAGACAACTTATTAGATGATCTTTGGTTCGAGAGATGAAGCAGTTTGATCGGAGTTTGTACAGATTGACAGTTCAACCAGTTCATGCCATGATGCATGATTCTATCATTCTAAATGAGTTATGGCATAGGAGACTTGCTCATTTGCATTCTAGAGATTTTTCCATTCTGGGGAAGATGGTGACGAGGCTTCCACAACTCCGTGTTGAGCATGATGGAATTTGCAGAGGTTGTGCTCTTGGCATGAATTCCAAGGGATATTTTTCGAGCAGTGACAATAGATCAAAGGGGATCTTGTGATTCAGATTTGTGTGGGCCTATGACAGTTTCATTTGAGTGGATCTGGTCTCATGAATGAGACAATGGCAATAACTGTGACAGGTTGGTCACAGTGACAGGTTGGTCACAGTGACAGGTTGGACACTTTAGTATATTTGGGTGTCCAGTTCACATTCACCTACCCAAGGAGAAAAGGACGAAGTTAGAACTTTCAGTCATGAAGGGTACATTTGTTGGGTACCGTGAATCATCGAAGGCATATCGGATCTACATCCCAGGTCAGAGACAGATTAATGTGACCATGGATGTTTCCTTTGAGAATGAGGTATCCTTCAAGAGACCTAGAGGATCTCACATGCAGCCAATGGGAGCATCAAGAAGCATAAAGCGAGATTTGTGGCCAGTGGATTCTCTTAGGTGGATGGAATAGAACATGAGGAGACCTTTTCTCTTGTTGCTCAATATACCTCCATTCAGACAATTATTGCACTTGCTTCAGCCTTGGGTTGGAGATTACATTAGTTGGACGCGAAGACAACTTTCCTCAATGGCGAGATTGAGGAAGAGATGTATATCGAGCAACCAAATGGTTTCGTGATTCATGGGAAGGAGTCCCATGTTTGCAGGTTGAAGAAGGCCTTGTATGGACTCAAGTGGGAACCTCATGCTTGGTATGCAAGGATTGATGGATACTTGATGAGTTTGGGTTCCAACAAGAGTGTTGTTGATGCCACCCTGTACTATAAGATTGTTGATGGTAAGTCCCTAATTTTGATCCTGTACGTTGATGACTTATTTCTCACCAGAGCAGAGCATCTCATTTCTTGATGCAAGCATGAGTTGGATTCTAAATTTGAAATGAAGGATCTTGGCATGATACATTACCTTTTGGGACTTGAGGTGTGGCAGAGAACTGATGAGATCTTCCCAAGTCAGGGGAAGTATACAGTTGAGATCTTGAGGAGATTTGGGATATTAGACTGTAAGTCCATGACCACACCGATGGTGATGAATCTGAAGAATTTGAGCAAGTATTCTTCTGATTTAGACTTGATTAATACGACCTTATATCAGAAGTTGATTGAGTCATTGATGTATTTGGTTAACACCAAACATGATATTTGTTATGCAGTGACTAAACTTAGCCAGTTCATGAGTCAATAAAGGCAGATACATTGGGTGGCTGCGAAGCATGTGTTGAGATATTTGCAAGGCACAGTTGGATATGGCCTGAGACCATACTTTTAAAAACCGAAATCGGTATTGGAACCGGTCGAGGGTCCAACCTGAACCGGAACCGATAATGAACTGGTCGAATCGGTTTCAATGAACCGTTTTTTTTTTAAATACATAAAATATTTAAATTTTAATAAAAAAATTATATTTTTAAGATTTTAAATCATGTTTCCAAAGCATTAGAGACAATTAGAGACAACATATCCAAAGTATGCTCATGAATATATCAAAACGACACCAAGTGAAATACATATCTAGAGATCAGAACATAAATACATAATCAAGGAGGCTCTAAATTTCCTCTACAACATCAAATAACATACTAAGTTAGAGTCACTGATACTATAGGTGGGAATACCAATGAAAAATACAAAATAGCCATAGGGTAGAATCTAGATACTAGAACCGTAGATAGAAGAATCTCATAGCTCACAAGTCGTGATTGTTAGTAGTCCTCCATGTCATAATCATCAAGATTGGCATCACTACCACTGCTCTCTCCTCCATCCTCCTCCTCCTCCTCCCCTATATCCAATGCAATATGTGCATTTGTTGATGTGGACTCTGGAGGATGACCCCTCAAGAGGATCACCATCATCAAAAGTGACAGGCTCTAGCACTAGTTCATTAAGATCCAAGTTGGCTAATGCCAACTCAACACTGTTGTTCAAACCCTTATCATCAGAAAACACATCCCACATCTTTGTCTTTCCCTTCAACCACTCTTCTCTCTACTTGTATATAAGATAGAGGTTGGTGTGCACATACACTACTAAGTCACCTAACACGACGACAAAGAGAAGAGTTCAATAAAAGACTTTATACTTGAGTGAAGGGTTCATTTTTACTGGGGTTGTGACAAAAGAGTTCAACAATCAATGCCACCAACATCGAGGTACATAAATGGATTGGTTCTCTTGATTAAATGTCAGTTCCATACCCTCATACATGATAGAATTCAGTGGAAACATTGAAATCTTGTCAATCTTGAAATCTTGAAAAGTGTCAAGTCTGCTGAATTTTGAATGGGACCTAAAATTCTAGTTTCTCCATATGAAGTCCAATGAGGTTGGAACCACTCTCAAACATCCTGTCACTTTTACTTAATTACCATTAATTACTAGGGTGGGAAAAATGGAGGGGGTGAGGACCTCTTCAAATAGAATTAATAAGGCAAAATAACCCTCAGTTGCACACCAAAACACCTTACAACTCCAACTTGCATGAGAAAACATGAGCCAAGTACTTGTTTGTTACTTGGGTTTTAGGTTTTAGGGGGTTTTAGGTTTTAGGGACCAAACGGATCGGTTTGGTCATAAACCGGCCGACCGGTTCGGTTTATTGGCCAGTTTGAACTGGTCGACCATCAAACCAGTCAAACCGGTCGGTTCCGGTTCCGGTTCGACCGGTTTTTAAAACACTGCCTTAGACATGCTTCCAGTGTTGACATGAGACTGTAGGGATATGCTAATTCAGAATGGGCAGGGAGCACAGTTGACAAGAAGAGCACCTCAAGGTGTTGCTTCAATTTTTGGATCCGTTGTGGTTTCCTGGTGTAGCAGGAAACAAACTTTTGTGGCTTTGAGTACCACAGAAGCTGAGTATATTGCAATATGTATGGAAGTACATGAAGCAATGTGTCTTTGGAAGCTCCTTGCAGTATTTTTTGATCAAATATTGGATCCCACCGTGATTCATTACATTCGAGATATGGTGTAGAGGAAGGCGGTACTAGTGGAGTACCTTCCTATAGATAAGCAGATTGCAGATGTTCTCACCGAGCCTCTTGCCATGTCGAATTTTAAGTACTTCCATGATAAACTTGGAGTGGAATGCCCCTCTCGTTAAGAGGGAGTATTGATGATTGCAGTTTCGTTAGACATTCTCCAGGTCTTCTCCCCAGAGTAGTGGGCTGGGTCAACCTGTGAAGACACTCTCCATATATTCTCCCCAAGGCAGTGGGCTGGGTCAATCTGTGAGTATGTCATGCCTTCTCCCTATCTTATCCCTAATGGATTGAGAAGGGTTGAACTGTGACGATTCTTCTCCTCAGTTTTGTTGGGATGGGTTGACCTATGACTGGTCTTCTACCCAGGTGGATGGGTTGGGTCGATCTGTGGGGATGCCCATGATCTTCTCCCCATATCAGGCTGGGTCGATTTGGAGAATGCTCCTCTGAGACAGAGTTGAGCATGACACTTGTCAAAATAGTGACAAGTTATCTTGGGGTGGCACCCAACATCCCTTGGGAGTAGACCAGGTGGACACGTCATGGGTGAGTAGGTCCTTGGCATGCACTATGGGTGAGTAGGTTCTAGTGCCACACTACAGGCGAGTAGGTCCTAATGTATTCTAGTGGTGATGAGGCCCTAGTTAAGGTCCACATTGGGTGTAGCCAAGTGTGACATGATGATGCTACCAGTAGCATGGTCTGCATGACCATGGCATGGTTAGAGGACCATGGCATAGCCTTCGAGGCTATGAGGACCAGAGAAAAAACATCATGGAGAATACCTCCTTGGCTAAGAGAGAGTGTTGATGTTTCTGGTAGCTGCAGGAGATATTCACCTCCTGGATAACTTCTCTTATACATGAAGGTGCCAAGACATCAAAGGAAAACCATTGAAAGAATTAAAGAAGCTCCAGAAGAAATCTATTGCTTCAGAAGTCAAGTTAGCTTGCTAG
>JASDQU010108360.1:29705-39927 GCA_032191745.1 Picea mariana
TTAGCATAAGTTCCAAAACGTGGCCTCAAAATAGGTTGATGTCATCTCTTTAGGGTTTTCCTTGTGCAATTTCAAATTTTAGTTGAATTAAATAATATTTACTTTGTAAAGGGGTAAGATAATGGCTATTGACCCCTTGTATTATGTTTTACCCTAAGTACTGTGGACAAACATACTCAAGAACATTTTGTATAAATAGCGATCAACTCTATTTCATTTTGGAGATAACTCCCCCATTGTGAGAAGACTCAATGGCTGAAATTTTCGCTACATTTGAGCATTATTGGTGTTTATCTCTTGTGCAAATGGTTTTTGGTGTTATCTTTTGGTGAATGGATGAAGTGAAGTGATGTGTGCCCCTTGAAGGCTTATGTTCTTGCTTTGGATGGCGATTTGATTGGTGAAACTAGGGATTGAAATCTCTCTTTCTTGGAATTGGTAAGGAAAAATCTACATATGTTAGTTGTTTCTTGCTCATTCTTGGTTATTGTGTAATGTCCCTTTCCCAATGATGAATCCAGGAGGAGTAACTTAGTAGCCTATGTTGATTCTCGTAGGCTATAGTCGGGAGAAAAAGGGAATAAAAGAATTGTTTAGTGTCAATTATCAGAAAAGCCTAAGTTGAAGGTGACATTAAGTAATAAAGTGGAAAAAGGTGATTAAGTGACTTAAAAGAATAGTTAAAGATAAAACTTAGGAAAAGTCACTTAATTGATTAAAGTGAATGTGGAATTAGATGAGAAAAGGAGAAAAAGGTGTTTTAAGTGACTTAAATGATTATTAAGATAAAACTTAGGAAAAGTCTCTTAATTAATCAAATGTAATGTCCCTTTCCAAACAAGAGCTCCAAAGAAGAGGCTTAATGGTCTAAACCAACCCGTTAGACTATAGCCAGGGCCAAAAAGGGCTAAACATGGTTACTAGAGGTCACTCTAGTCAAAGGTGTTATATTCGGAAAGTGACATTGAGCTAAAAGTGGCTAAAAGCGCTTTTAAGCCAATTTGAGCTAAAAATAGAACATACGAGATAAAATTAGAATTCAACAATGAATTAGGGTTTTGGGCAGCTATAAGAGAAGGTTCAACGACCTAATTCATCATTATCTAGATTTTGACTTGTCATTGAGGAGAGAGGCGCATCTCGGGAGAGATAGTTCAGTGGATTCTAGGAGGAAGACACTAGTTGGCTGATTTCGGTGTTGAGAGACATACCCTAGTCACCAAGTAGATCACACAGGTCTTCCGTCATTCTTCAACATCAATTACACAGGTTCCAAAAGTAAGGGCACACTTATTTAGGGTGAGGGTGCAACTTATGAGGAGGTTCAGTGGATTGACTTGTCCCATCTAGGGAGAGTTCAGACATTCCCCTCCGACCCAGTTGAGAGGAAGGAAAGGTGCATCTTTTGCCTAGTTCCTCATCAGATTCTGATGAAGGAATCATCTGGGATGCATTTTCAAGAGATTGGGAGTGCAACACTTTGGGCGGACACATTCGTGGCTCTCGAGCAATCATCAGATTAGATCCAGGGAAACCCTTCCGACCCATTTCACAGTAGGCCAAGGCGATCATTTTGAGACACATCTCAACCGATTTTGATGGTGGAGTCACTAGGGTGCACTTTTCCAGTGGTAGAGGGGCGCATTCCCCTAGGGGGATCCATTCAGGGTCCAGACACACCAGTAGAGGGGCCGATCAGTCACCAGGACTGAGAGGTAGAGTAGGGCACACCATTTGGGACAGTTTTTGGTCCATTCCGAGAGGTTTAGCCACCAGGGAGAACTGCCCAGACTTGCAACAATTATCGTGCGAGCTGCCATAGTTCCAACTCATCCATTGATCCCATAGTGTTCATCTATTATCGGGTATTAACATTTAGTTTGCTTATTGTATTTTGACTAAGATCCTTTTTTAATTTGATGTAGATGAGTGATTCATTTTTATTCAGCCGCTTTTGACATTGTACTCACAGGGATATCATAATATAAGATTTGCAGTCTTTTGTCTCATTTATCATCTATATAGTCATTTATATGCCGTAACAATGAATTATCTACAGTAGATACATCAAATTATCAGTGTTTCCTAGAATAGCCAAGTTAGGAACATTACATCAAAGTGAATGATAAATTAGAAGCAAAAAGGTGTTTTAAGTGACTTACGTGATTATTAAGTCAAAATTTAGGGAAAGTCACTTAATTAATAAAGTGAACGGGAAATTAGATGAGGAGGGGAGTATAAAGGAGAAAAGTCTATCTAATTCATCATTATGGATGATTTGAGTTAGAATTAGACCTCAGACAAGAAGGCATGTGACTTTCTTCATGTTTTGTGGATTTCTAGAGGAAACCACCACCATTGATAGATTTTGGTGTTGAGAGACATACCCTAGTCCATCAGAAGAATCAACCAGATTTTTGGTCAGGCTTCAGAGTACATGATTTGATCCTTCCTTAAGGATTCGCTACATTTGCAGGTTCAAGACTTTAGGTAGATTTAGGTCAGAGATATAGTGTGGATTTATCTTGGCAGTGTATTCTGGAGTGCATACAACAGATCTAAGCTTATTGCTGTAGATCCAAGCTATATCCTTCTTGCATGTAACAGATCTGAGCTATATCCTTCTTGCATGCAGCAAATCCGATCTTATTGCAACAAATCTGAGCTATATCCTTCTTGCATGCAACATATCTGAATTGCATGTGTTGTCTAGGGAGAGGGCAATCTAGTGGGAACAAATTTCATCAGATTCTGAAGAGCATAGCTATCAGATCCCAGTTTTTCGTTGGTTCCACCAGTTGCATGCAACATTCCTTCCATGCATGTAGTAGATTCGACTTGCATGTTGCAGATCTACTGATGCATGTTATAGATTGGTATTCTACTTGTCTTCCTTGGTACTGTAAGCTAGTTTTGTTTCTGTTACAATCTAATTGAGGCATTTTGAGATTGATTTCAAGTATTTTCATGTATTAGCATTTGTTGTTATTTAATAAAATGCAATGAGTTATTTATGGATCCAACAATGTCATGCATTATATGCATGAGAACATAAAACTAAACAAACACATCTAAAAACCTTTGAAATGCATCCAAAAACCCCCAAAGTATCAGATCTGCAACAAAACATCCAATAATAGCAGTAAATATCCATATCCAAGGATCATGGATATTTCTTATTGCTAGTGGAAACCCTAGGAGGAGTATGTCGGATACACCCTCCATTAATGTTTCATCTTATTTCTAAGTTTATAAGTCATATTTTGGGCAAGGGTTGCTAGGAGAAGTACAAGTGTGTACACCCTCCTAGATTTGCCCTAGTTTGATTGGCATACCCTAGGGAGTAAGAGGATTTACACCACTAGGGATTTTGTTGATCCAACTTGTGTTTTCATGACTCCATTCATCCAATTTTCAAGACACTAATCTGATTTTTGCATTGGAGATATAAATTGTTTTCCTCGGTAAACGTGATTTAAAGAGATACGAATCTTGCTTCAATTGGATAATCTTCTGCATGCTAAGAGCTTGTCAAGGCCATTAGGGTGTCTTGATTGGCTTGGTCTCCTTGGAGTTATCATTCATTAAAATCTACAGCCATTAGGGATGCAGCAAAAGCTTTCTTCACTCACTTATAATTCACATTTCAATCGTTAGAATTTTCTAAAAGTTTGCCACAATAATCTAGTAATCTCAGTGCATCTTTTGGGTGGAATCTTTTTAAGTTTTAGTGGTTGAATTTGCTGCTGCAACAACTTGTTTGGTACATCCATAAGGCTGAAAATTATCACTGCAGTACTTGTTTATGACAGCCTTACTTTAATGCTAAAGTCTTGGTCTTTCATTCTTGAGTTAAACTAGTCTTTGCTAGCTTGTCTCTTGCTTATTCAACTAGACTTTTAGCACTTTATTTGCAGCTCTTACTATCTTTTATTTTCTGATATACATTATTGTTTACTGCTGCAATTAGGGATAGCAAGCTTAAATTGCTTTTCCACCTAACATACTACGCATATACTTGGCTTGTTCTTGTGTCTCGGGAAGGTACATCACCCTTTACAAGTACTCTCAACTCTTGGCAACCATTGGCAACCACCAAGACTCTTTCTCAAGCCTTTCCACACTTAGCATCTTGACCTATAGGGGCTACACTCCCATATTTCCACTTTTCGTCTCATTTCCCCCTAAGGGTCACTCGGGAGGGTTTATCTAAGGTGACAGTGGGTAGACTCTCCCAAACTTGTCCCACCTTTGTAGATTGGGTAGGGTTTTCCCAACCTACGATCTATGCAATAACATAAGGTACTTGATGATTTCTATTCATTAGTTTCCATACCAGCAATTAAATACTACAAAGAGAAAATTTCTTTCAATACTGGTAGTTATATAGTATAAAGAGAGAATTTATTTGTATTTTAGGGTTTCCCTTAGAGTGCCATTACCAAGCAAAAGATCATCAACAAATAGGTGAGTTAGGGCTAGTACCCTTCTTATCATAATACCTTTTATCGCTCCACTACTTTGATAATTTGAGACTAACGTACATACATCTTCAATGACAATTAGAAATAGTAGGGTGACAAGGGGCACCCTTGTCTAAGGCCTTTGGAGGGTGTAAAGATGCTCAAAGCCAAAGAATTTACACGGCCAAATAAATATACAAAGGTAAGGAAACCGATGATTGAATTTACAAAAGAAACATAACATCGAACATTGATAAAAATTAATTAAATATACATCCAGCTCACCCGATCATACGCTTTGGAAAGATCTAATTTGATCACACTAGGTTGCGGATTTTTGGACTTGATTGAATGGAGGCCTCTTGGGCAACTTCAATTGAGTTATGGATTTTTCTATTGTTAAGAAAGCTAAATTGTTCTTCTGAAATTTAAGAAAACCCCTTCCATCTTCTATGAAATATCCCTGATCCAACTGATCTGGATATCTACTGCTGAACTACTATTTTATCACTGAAATCTGATACTCTGGGGTTTCTGGATGTGTTTTGAGTTAATGTGTGAACATGCTTGGTGATTTTCACACGTGTGTTTCATTCATTAAGTGTTTTAGCAGTATAAAGATAATACATGCGAAAGAAAGGACAACACAACTCACTGATATATATAATGAGGAAAAAGCAGGAAACACAATAATAAGATGGAAGCAGATATACTAGTTATCAGTTCGATCTCATGGATCCTCACTGGAATACAAATCAACTAACAAGAAATACCCGTGATCAGAAGAATGAAGGTTGATCTATACATGCACGGATAGATTGACAAAAAACAGTCTGAAAGCTCACAACAACTGCTGCAGATACTAGAAAACTTTCCCTGATGGCGATACTCATCAGAATGGACTGGAAAATTTCTCAAAAGAAGCACCCTAGCCTCTAGGTTGATCCTGGTGACTGTCGGACTGACGATCTGACCTCTGATGCTTCAGATGTCACCCCTTGGGGGTTTTCACACCTCCAGGGTTATGGGAGTGTGCCCTAGTGATCCCACCAGTGAAATCTAACGATGTATGACTCAAAACAATCATCCTTGCCTCCTCTATAATGGGATGGAAGGGCTTCCTTGGATCTTCTCCGAAATACCCCATGGAACCCCAAATGTGCTTCCTCAAGCGTTGTGCCCTAACTTACTGTTTGCTATGCTCTGGGAGATTTCACTGTTGGAAATTGATGACTAGTGGCTCAAAAGGTGCACCATGGCTAGCTCTCTAATGGGTCAGAAGGAATATTCAAAATACTAAATTGTCTCGTGTGACCACACAAACCCTCTCACTAACCCTTGCGCCCTCACTGGCTGAGCTGTGCAGTCACTGAACTGGATACCTGAAATGCACAGTGAAATACCTGGATGGTATCTCCGATAGGCTAGGGTGTGTCTATCAACACCAAAACCGATCAATGGTGGTGGTTTCCTCCAGAAATCCATAAAACAACAAGGGGGTCGATTTCCTCCTCCTTTGCAAATATCTCAACATCAAATCATAACATAATGAGAAATTAGGCCGAATTCCTCCCTTTATACTCTTCCTGATCTAATTCAACATTGACATCACTTAAGCTAGGCGATTTTCCTCCTAATATGAGTAATTAATTAATTAAGTCCCCCTTTAACAGCTTTTCATTCTATTTCTTCGTTTACTTAGGCTTAAATGACTTTTCGTATGTTTTTTGGCTTAATTCATCATTTAGCCACCAAATCACCCTTATTTCTCCTCTTGTTCCTTGTTTGTGCCTGACTATAGTCTACAGGAACAAATAGACTACTAAGTCACTCCCTGCTGACCTACACTTTGGAATGGGACATCACAATCCTCCCTTCCCGAGATTGCTTGTCCTCAAGTAACATCAATCTTGGGTGCTGCAAAATATGCTCTCCCTCCCATGTGGCATCCTCTACTGGAAGACCCTTCCATCTAACCAAACACTCCCTGATGACCCTACTCCTCAACCTGCGCTCTCTCTTCTCGAGCACCTCCTTCGGCACTAGCTCCAACTGGCCCTCCTTATCCAAGGGTGGAAACTCCTCTGAAATGTTGACCTGTTGTCCCATTGCCTTTTTTAGGCAAGAAACGTGAAATACATTATGAATCTTGCTACCCTCCGGTAGCTATAGCTCGTATGCCACCTCTCCCATCCTCTTGATGACTTTGTATGGCCCATAAAATTTTGGATTCAACTTCTTTGTTCCACTCCTCTTCAAGGAGGACTGTATGTATGGCTGTAATCGCAAAAAAAACAAATACCCTACCTCAAAACTGCGCTCGACCCTCTGCCCGTCTGCATAGATAGTTTGTTGGTTCTGCGCTGTCCCCAAGTTTTCCCTCATTGCCCACATAATCCTTTGGCTCTCCTCCACCCAGTATTTTGTCCCCGGGACCCTGCTATCCCCAAACACAGACTCCACAAAAGAGGATGTATCGTATCCATACAATGCTTTGAATGGTGACATCTTGATAGACATATGGTAAGTTGTGTTGTAGCAATACTCACCCATGTGCGTTGATGCCCTCCCACATAGTTCCTCAGATACCCCTCCACCCATTTGTTGACAATCTTTGTCTGTCCATCTGTCTGTGGGTGGTAGCTAGTACTCGTAGCTATCTTTGTGCCTGCCAACCGAAAACACTCCTGCCAAAATGCGCTGATGAAGTGCCCATCTCTATCACTAACTATCTGCTTGGGTAAACTGTGTAGCTGGAATACCTCTCTGAAAAACAACTTTTCTACCTATATGGACTTGTAGTATGTGGGTATGGCAAAGAAATGTGCAAATTTTGTCAGGATTTCGACCACCACAAATATACAGTCCTTGCCCTGCACTCGAGGAAGGCATGCAATGAAATCCATAGAAATGCTCTTCAATTTCTGCTCTGGAATGGGTAGATGCTGAAGCAACCCCGTGGGGTGTGTCTGCTCGAACTTGTTCTGCTGACAAGTCATGCACTCCCGGATGTGTTTCAGTACATCATCCTTGAGACCCTTCCATTAGAATCTCTCCCTGATCTGCCTATACGTTTTGAAGTACCCTTGATTCCCTACTGTGGGAGAATCATGACACACCTTCAGAATATTCCCCTTTAGGGTAGATTCTGGAACTAGGTAGATCCGATCCTTGTAGAAAATGACGTCATTTAGAACCCAGTACCTATCATCAACCACCTGTCCATCCATCACCTCACAAGAAAATGTGTTTTTGGAGTATTCTACCAACAAATGAGCTTTCCAATCTGTGCAAACGTCCATCATCGAATAGCCTGGTGGCCTCTTGGACAAGGCATCTGCTACGACATTCCTCTTTCCCTTGACATACTCAATATCAAATTCAAAGGCTTGGATCTTTGAGACCCACTTCTGTTGTCTCTCATTGATTTCCTTCTGATCTAGGAAATACTTGAGATTGTTGTGATTAGTCTTCACTACAAATCTGCTACCTACCAGATACTGCCTGAATTTGGTTAAGGCATGCATGATTGCTAGCATTTCCTTGTCATAAATAGGATAGAGTCTCTACGAATCGTTGAGATTCCTACTCTCAAACACAATGGGGTGGCCTCCCTGCATCAAAATGACTTCAATCCCCATCCCTGATGCATTGTACTCTAAGATGAACGACTGTGAGAAATCTGGAAGGGCTAGAATAGGGCATGGCTCGACACTCACTTGTGTTGTGAGTGGAGCTCTTATGGAACTCACACCACTTCCCCATGTCCTTTTTTGGCTTCGTTATGTTGTTATTTTCTTACGGCTTTGGCGGGTTGTCCTAGGTCGCCCCACCTTGGCTTGGTCCTTTCTTCGGCAGTTTGGTAGTACCTTTTCCTTTCTTCTGATTCACGGACCCAAAGTGTCGTTTCTTCTGTTTGAACTTTTACTGAATCTTGGCAGCATATGGATATGCTGCACTAAGCGAGGAGATGTTGAGGAACTCCATTTCCTCCTGAATGTATCTATGAAGACAACTGCTGTACTTTAGCACCAAATGTTTCTCTGAATCTTTGATACCCAACTTTGTGTGTAGGGTATGGAACAGATTCGTCAGCTCATGCACATCTTGGTCCCTTTGCTACCGCAACATAGTCCATTGTATGTATTTGTCCTCATAGCTCCCCACGGGATAATATTGTTCCTTGATGGTGTCTCAGAAATAATTCCAAGTGGGTGAAACCAAGAACAGAGAGGGTTTCCCCTCGCTCTGTTGCTCCTAGTAGGTTTCCCACCAGTCCTTGACATGGGGGGCAACTTTAAGGAGTGCAAAAATAATCCTTTCTCGATCGGAAAAGTCATGAACCAAGAAATATTCTTCTAGCAGATTCAACCATCTATCAACGCCATCTGCATCTATTTGGCCCTCAAATATGGGAATGTCAAAGTCTACTTATACCTTAAAAGGAGTGGTGCCTCCATAGTGGTTGTTGGATGTAGATGCGCTGCTAGTGGGCAGTCGTTGAAGGATCTAGGCAAAGTTTTCCATCATCGCATTCCTTTGTTTCTCGAGGGCCTCCTCGAGCAATAATTTGATAGGATCTCCTACTCCCTCATCTTTATTTTATTCCCCCATGGGTGTCCGTCGAGGTTTGAGAGGCTGATCTTGCAACGGTTCAACTAGATCGAGCCCTAACTCCTTATATCCTGATCTCGTTGGGGACATGCAAACAAGGATCGAGAAAGAGCAGACTGCTCTGATACTACTGATCCGGATTTATGCAGGAACATAATGAAATACAGAAATACACATAAACGCAGAGATGTAGCAAAAGTAAAACTTCATTTCATTAAGAACAAATGACTGAAATATGCTTAAAGATAGAATGGAAATAAAATAGCTCGAGCGCTAGTAGCTTATCTCTGAGAAGATATGGGGCGGCTACTGGCCTATGAATGTTGTGTTACAATGAGGCTCGAAGGCCTATATATTATTGAGAAACAATGGAAAACCCTAAACATCCAAAAACCTAACCTTAGGATATGAAACGCCAGAATATGGGCCCCATTGGGGTAAATTGGTACATCAATTTCCTGGGCTCGTAACTTTGGAATACTATCTCCGTTTGACTCACATGATACATCGTTAGAAATATCTATCCGAGGAATACAATGCTGATAGTGAATAACAAGTCTAGAATGAACTCATATTCGCCCAAGCATTCATGCCCAAAAAATGTCGTTTAGGGCCTCAAAATGGCTTCGGAAGTTCAGGACCCAAAAAACTGCTAAACAAAGTAAATTGTGCTACAATTAAGGAAACTGAAAAACCGAAATAAACAATGGTGTGGATCCAAGTGGAATAGGTGGGTGGCCACCAATATCCACCTGGATTAGAGGGGAATCCCCACTATAATGGCACTTGTTACATAACAGTTCTCATATAGATATGCCACATAACTTTCGAAATATTCACAAATATACCGAAGAATCTTCCAATCATACCGCACTTATACAAAATGTATGCATCTTTAGGAAACTAGTAGAAGGTTGGAAATATTGGGGGTAGAAGGCTTCTGAGACGACTCCTTGGAGTCTCGATACTGACAGTTACAACTTGTGAAATATTCACAAATATACAAAAGAATCTTCCAACTATATCGAATCTATACAAAATGTATCCATATTTAGGAAATTAGTAGAAGGTTGGAGAGATTGGGAGTAGAGGGATTATGAAAACACACCTTAGGTTCTAGATACTTAGATTTCTATGGTTATACA
>JASDQU010108361.1:23250-34751 GCA_032191745.1 Picea mariana
ACTGCAATTAATGACAATAACAACTCAATTATTTCTATAAATACAATGATATGTATCTAGATCTAGAATTAGAAGTAAACTATCATCAAATGTGTAAACATTTTACTAACTAGAACATGTACCAGTCTATTGTTTGGTTCATCATTCTGAATGAACTCATTCCAACCATTACGAAAAAAAATTTCATACTCCTTAAGATGTTCTACTGACACGGTATCTAACTTTTCATCTATTTTATAAACAAAAATGGACCGAGAATTAGCTTTCACTCGCTAATGGTTCAAACCAACATCAACAACATAAAAAAATGATTTTGAATTTTCCTTGATTACATTGCTAGCCTCTTTGCCAACCTCTGATGAAGCTCGCAACCCTGAATGTGAAGCAAATTCCTCTATTGTGAGAGATACTAAATTTCGTGTAGGCCTCTGCAATGTCACATTTCGATATGCCCATTTTTTATCATATGTCTATCATTTACCAGCCCCATAATAATAGGACAATAGACTAGTATAATCAGGGTGCATGTCCATGAAAACTCTACATAAAAGACTCTATAAAAATAATGTGGAACCTCATAATTCCACGACAATTTCCCATATGCTGCCAAAAATTTGTTATACAAATTTCCTCCTATGTCGGGGTGCTTAAAATATTGCACCTTCAACATCTTTGATTTTGGTCCATCTTTGAAATTGAACATCAAAATTGTTTTTTCTTTTGAAACTTTATTTTTTACTACGTCCCATTATCAGGGCCCATCACCTCTGACTTTCACCTCCTCATCAAATAAATAAAATTGTCAGTGGTTGGTCCCATCTTTTGATATGCATCCATAAAGTTTTTCAATTAATGAAAAATAATTTGCAAGCTTTGTTTACTTTCCCGAGGGAGATCTAAGTTCCTCAAATCATTTTCCACCCAGCTTTTAACAACTGAGCATTGCTCAAGGGTAATTTCTTCAGTAATCCCTTCTGAGGGAAGCTCATTAAGAACATCTGAAGGATAGTTGGACATAGGTGTGTAATCTTTTGTTTCGTGATAACGTCGCCTCCTAAACCCACCTTCACCCTCTTCACCAACATTAGAATCTTTGTGATACCCACTCTATCCTTTATTGTCTTCCTTGTCATTAAAATTATTGTCTACACACACATTTGAAATTAATTTCAACATTTAAATTGACATAAATATAAATACACAAAAATATAACAAAAAGAAACACAATCAAGAAAATTACCAAAAATGAATAGTTTTATTGACAAGGAAAATTGAACTTAAAAAGATAAAGAGATGTATGTGACTCAGAAAGATAGGCATGTGTGAAGTCATGACAGATAAGGCAATGAAGGATGGGCTTCAACACAGGGATAAACAATCTTCTTTGAAGAAGAATAGGAGGAAGACATTCATGGCACAAATGGTTTTATGAACGGGTTTATGTGTAACTGCAAACACCATGATGTGTAAGACAAAAATCAGTTCCTTCAAGTAGTCAATAAGACATGTCTTTTTCAAAATTTCGTGTGATTTTTGAAAATCACTTCAGCAGCAAGATGCGATTAACCGCGCACCTAAAAAAACTTAGTATGAATCCTGCACGAAAACTTGTGAGATGATCGAAAATATAATATGCAGAAAGAAGGACAAATGTGACAAAGTAAAAATAAATAAAATGTGGTTTTATACCTCTTTTCGTCGGTGTTGCGCGCACGCTTGTTTCAATGTTGATTTCTTGTTTAGCGTAAAAAACATGTTTCCATTTGTTTTCAAGGAAAAACGTCCATTTGCAATGTTATTTGTTTTTGTTGTTTTAATTTTTACACTTGGTTTCTAATTTTTATTTTTATTTTAAATTTTAACCTATTTTCGTTATATTATTTTTTATATTATTTGTTTTGTTTATAATAAAACAAAATATAAAAACAAAAAATACTTTTTATTTTATTTTTTATTAGTATTTTTTTTTAATAAAGAAAATTTTTTGTATTTTTTATATTTTTTTTAATTTAATTTTATTATTATTTTTTTTAAATTATGTTTGACATAAGATTTGTATTATTACACTCAAACCTTAAATTTTAACAAAACACAATGCAAAAACCTAAATTCTTCAAACTCTAAATTTCTCAAAAGAGATTATCGCCACGTAGAGGAACTAAAATCAACATTTATAGCTTAAGTGGAACAGGAGGGCACCCAACAAGTTGGCCTACTGAATCTTGAGATCAGTGAGTTGCTACTACTCACGGTCCATCTGGATGATGAGCGGAACAACGAGGTTGAAGAAGGTCATGCTCACAATCCAAGCAGCCTTGCCTTGTTGGTACTCCACAAAAATTTCTTGCTAAAACAAACAGTGTTGGAGGCCTCCCTCTTGGACTTGTGAAGTATGAGAGACTACCTTATACTGTTTCTCTTCCTTGTTGTGATCCTATCGTTGTGTTGCTACTGCTCGACAGAGCCAAGACGGGCTCTCTCCTATCTCTCCTAGAACTATTGTTGCTTCCAAAGCTCTGAGACATGGTGCCCTTATCTCTTAAACCTTTGTGGCGCCCACACTATATCAGCATCAAACCAATACTTCATGCGATTGAGTGGTGTATGAAGAAAATAAATAGGTTTATAGGGTCAACTTCTCTCTTCCCCCTGAATGAATCCAAATTACATAGCACCTATCGAATCTCCATGGAGGAGATGAATCCATTTTTATCAATATCGTCGACAGTGGAAGCTTGACTTCAAAAGAGTTAACTTATAGGTTTTACACCACCTTTGAGGAGGGTAAATGCTTCGATAAAAAAAAATTCTAGTGATCGTCAATGATTTAATTAAATCACCAAAGGCACAAGATACTTTGAGCTGACCCTGCATGCATCCATCATAACCTCCAACCTTTTGAATCGTGGCATGATTTTGATGATAAACTACTTTATGTTCCCTGGGAAGAACACGCCTCTCATTTCCAAGGTAAAATTCTTACGAATTGCCAGCGTTCGATTTCGAATTTTGAGCTGGAATTTTCTTAACTCTTCTGATAGTCGTCGCACCATCCTACCATCCTCGAGGTAGAAGAAATAACATTGGCATGCAGGAAAATGACCTGTTACACATGGTTAGAACTACCGCCTTGAAACTAATTAATTCTCAATTAATAAGTGCGCTCAATTGATTTGAAGGATAAAATAAAAAGTATTTTCATCTTTATTTAAACAATCAAAAATTGAGATAGCAAGCGCGTTGGGATTAATAGAAAGATCCACCGGATATTATTCTTTCTAGCGTAGCTAGAGAACTCGAATCCCTACATTTCGTGACGGTTTGGGAATAATATCGTCGATGATCGCTGCAAATCATTAATACAATCAAATTGGATTTTAGTTTTGGAATGTCCGACAGAAAAAAAAAAAATCTTTGTTTGGTTGAATATGAATCTAAAAACAGATTTGAGGGGATATGCTGAGAAAAAAATTGATCTGCTTACCTGGTTGATCCCTCTCAACATGAAGTTACCTTCTCATTCCTTTAGTCAATTATTCCATTGCACTTTTATCCCATCCAATTCTGCCATGCAATTTCATTTTGCCTAGTGAAGGATGCATATCTTCTTCAACATTGTTCTCTGCATTTTAATTATAGCGCGGAAGTAATATAAAAGAAGATGTTCATGCACAGATAAACAATTTCATTATGATCAAATAAATTAGAGTCTCGTGCTAGTGAAGGTTAGATGAAAATGAGTTATTGATTGCCTACCTTCATCTTTGATTCCCTAATGAGGACACACTCGTTAGAAAAATAGAACCTTAGACATGCCTTTGTTCTCTGCATTTAGAATTTATGATATATTGTTTTGTTTACAGGTTGTTATAGGGGTGTATTAGCAGGGAGTCAAATGTGATTTTATCACAAATGGAGAACTAGATTGAGCTGAAGGTTTGCAGTCATGTTCCTATGTTCTGAATGCTTCTACACGCCGAAAATCAACAATACCCACATCACGGTTTTCGAGAAAAATGAAAAATGATTGAAGGTGACTATCTTGATTTTATCAAAACTCATGTACTATATTGGGCTCAAATGTAATGGGTTTTTTTATCATAACATCATGCACTTCCAGTCCAAAAATCACAAGAACCCAGATCCATGTTTGTGAGATATCTTCAGTTTACTTTCTGTATTTTTTCATTATAATTTGTGTTTTATTCTTTTTAATTTTTGTTTTATTGTTTTGTTTGCAGATCGAAGGATAGAGGCAAAAGTTTATTATTTTTTTTTCTTTTTATGTTTTTAGAAAATAAAAAACATTAAAAATTCAATGCAAAACTTATTAAAAAAAATTGTGAGTAGATGGAACAAACTTATTGAAAATTTTAGACGAAAAATATATTAAGCAATTTTTTCATCATCAACAATTAAAATTCTTCCGAAAATCAATTTATTCATCCTAATTTCTGATCCGATCACATGAAACACATACTTATTGAAAGCTAAAAGAAAAACTGAAAAATTCTACCTACTCTATGCTAATTACAAATGAGAGAGTTGTTACGTATAATCAAACAGCCAATGTAGCCATGCATGCAAAAATAATAAAAATATGTTATCTTTCAATTTAGAAATTCATACTCGAGAATATGTATGGGCATGTAAAATTAGCTACTGATGTTTTAAATTAACATAATAAAAAGAAAACTAAGTGGAACTAACCTAGTGCTATCTTGAAACCAACATTCGATCAGGCTTTCGTAGGCTTAATTTGTCTTACTCAGATCATGACGTAGCTCCTCGTTCTCCTCCTCGACCTCCTGCTCACCTAATTGTTCTTTATTAAATATGCAGGATTCTTCGTATGTTGATTCTTCATTCACCTCTCGAGGAGTAATTAAGCTTCAAGCTACTGTCAAGATCTCCTCTTCCAGAGAAGAGGAGATGCCGACTTTTACTAGGACCTGAGTGAGTTGTTCCAAGCTTAAACTCATTGTTAAACCATGTTAAAAAAAGGATTCTTACAACACCCAAAACCAAAATAAAAAAAACTTGAATAAAAGCACTCTTACTGAAATTTAAAATAATTACTCTTCATAGTTGTAGAAATAAAACGTTCCTGATAGTTGGTAGGGACAGTGAGGAATCTACACTGAAGCATCTATATGACCCTTAGAACCAACACATGTAGATCACACTTGTAGAATTGAAATTTACACTAACTTGCAAGAGTTGAAATTTACACTACCCTACATGTCCTTAACCATATGTCACCTCGGAGTTAGGAACATGTCTAATCACACTTGCATGAAAAATAAATTTAAACTATCACACTTGCAGAAATTGAAATTTACACTACCCTACATGTCCTTACCCATATGTCACCTCAGAGTTAGGAGCATGTCTAATTACACTTGCATGAAAAAGAAATTTAAACTACCACACTTGTAAGAATTGAAATTTACACTACCATACATGTCCTTACCCATATGCCACCTCAGAGTTAGGAGCATGTCTAATCATACTTGCATGAAAAATAAATTTAAACTACCACACTTGTAGGAATTGAAATTTACACTACGCTACATGTCCTTACCCATATTTCACGTGAGAGTTAGGAGCATTTCTAATCACAGTTGCATGAAAAAGAAATCTAAACTCCAATCCATAGTGCTTCCTTGGCAATGGCACCAAAACGTTGGGCTCTAAAGATGTCCTAAGAACAACCTCTATGCATCAACCAAAGGTAGGCATTGGCACAAGCATTTTACTTGTTGCCTACATAGGTTCTTACCTTTCGTTTTCAATACTCAACCTCCAAATATGCAACATCTGTAAAGGAACAACAATCATAAAGGGAACACTAGTTTTTATATTCAAAGGAACAACACGACCTGCAAAAGGAACAACAGTCAGAATAAAAGGAACAACAGTCGTTACATTGGGCCGAACTAATGTTGAATTAATTGCATTGTAGTATTTACCCAACTATCTAATTCATAAACCCGGGGTTTGTAAACTGATGAAGCACACACAAAGTATATGCAATATTTAAGCGGGACTAATCTAATCTAATGTTTAAGCTATAACTGAAATTGGATCATTAATCTAACACACGACTGAAATAGAATCATTAATCTAACACACGACTTGGAATTGAATTAATCTATTTGCGTAAATGAAATTAATCTAGGAATGAGAAATTGCGTGAAGGAATTGATATAGAAGTGGAGAACTACATGAAGGAAAATGAAGTACAACATGTGAAGAGTTAAATAACACAACAACATATGTGAGCTCATGCCAATGAAGGAATCTTTTGTTACAATAACCAAATCAATCTTCATAACAAAATAATAAAAGCATTATTGGCAGCCAATACAATTTTTTCTATTGCCCTATAAGCTGCCTACACCTATGTCTTATGAACTTCAAATCATCGTCGCATTTTCCAAATAGACGATATTTTCATTTCTTGCAACATTTGCAAATTGGTCTTCATTTAGTTTTCACGACTGCAAGCATGAAAACTCCTCCATCATTCTTTGAACTGTCATGATCTTTTATTGATATTTTGAGTGAAACTTACCTTTGGTTTATCATTAAGTGGATGTAAGGATTTTTGAGCTATGGCTATTTGCCTGTTCTTACTTTGATTGTGCAACTAGATTTTATTAAACTGGTAAGGCATTGAGCATGAACATTTATGTTTTTTTAAACTTGCCTAGTCATTGAATTACATAGGGGTCATGGTTTATTTTTGTTTTTATATATATGATGTGATCCTTATTGTTATAGCTCTTGGCTTGTCAATTTTATGAAATCGATTGTCACAATGTTTTAAAACCTTTGATTAAACATTTATGCAATGGCACATTGGTTAAACATTTGGGTTTTGATTTTACGTTTAATGACAATGGTTTGAAATATTACAATGGCGCATTGGTATATCATTCATCGTTTGATTTTTGGGTTGGCTGAATAGTATGGTTTAAACTATGTTATGATTGATTGAACATAGGGTTAATTCGCCGGTTGTACTTTTCCATTACTATTTTGCATGGCGGTAAGTGATCGCGCCACCCTCGCATGTGTACATTAATTCATCCCCTTTGATCGTTCATAGTGGTTAGACCGAATCAATCTGCTCCTATGTGTTGGTGATTTCGACCCAAACCCTTACCATGTGCTCGCACCATGGATCCAGTCGTGAGNCGGTTCAGCCCTCACGCACCATGGATCCAGTCGTGAGGGCTGAACCGAATGGTAGCCACGTTTTGTTGATGTTCGGCAGTGCCCGTAGTGACCTCGAGGACAATGGGTGGCTCATGTTCAGAAAAAAATTTGAAGGTTTTAACCTCTGCGTGGTTAGGCAATTCGCCATGACCTTTGATGGCTATCGAACCAAGGTCGGGGATGTTCAATTGCAAATTGACAAGCAATTTCTCAGTTTAGCTATGGGTTTGTGTGCTACTAGACAATGATGGTCCAAGAATTACAAAGTGGAAGAAGTCCCTTGGACTCTTCTCTTCCAGTCGCATAAGGTTGGCTCCTATGACAAAGGTTTACCTCTGACCATGTTGAGGCAGCGCTGACATGACTTATTAATGATTATCAAATAGTTTATCACCTGTGAAGGTCGGTATGGTTTTGTTTTCTTACACCACCTTTGTTTTGCTAATGGTTTTTATGGGTTATCGGCTAAATATGAAATATTATTTGCATAGAATCCTGTTCAAAATTTCTAAGAAATACAAAAAGAACCAGGCTGATAGCAGCCTCTTTCACTATGGGCTGGTTAAAATGATTGTTGTCTATCATTTGGGGTTACACAGAGACTGTTGGAACGATTTCCTTGCTCGAAATGATTTTGAGGATTCGAATCCTCCATAGGTTGACAAACCTGTGGTTACCGAGCACAAGTCTATACCCCCGGTACCCTACAACATTTTGTTACCTAAACCCTTGCCCAAATCACCTATCGACCTACCCCACTCTGTGAACAAGGATGTCGAAACTGTTAAGCCTGTGGGCAAGAAACCCAAATCCAAACCCACTGCAAACGCCAAAGGAAAAAAGAATGCTCGTTTAATCTCTCAAATGGCAAGGAATAAGCTGAAACCTCCTCTCGAACTAAACCCTATTGTGTTGAGTGAGGATTCTGACTCAGAAGTGGAGCGTTTCCTGGCAAGTGAGTACCCCTATTTGGAAGGTTTGTGTGCCAAACCCTCGTATGACTTCGTGTCAAACCTACCACCGTTCTTACAAAATGAACCTAACTACCCAGGCATTAAGCTCCCTTGTGAAACCCTCGGTCATTCATCTATACCCTCTCCTACTCTGTTGAAGCCTACAATGCCACCCTCTGATCAATGCAGCTCATGGTTAGAGAGATATTATCTCAATGTGTCGATGCTACAGTCAAAGATTAAATCTTTGGAGGACCAGGTTACACTGCTTACCCGTCAAAAGGCTCAGCTACAGACCATTGATAAGAGAGAAAGAACGACAGGCTCCATTTTGTTTAAAAATGTGGAATCAGCCACGACTGTGGTGAATTCTAAGCTGGCATAATTGGATAGCCTCGTCGTCACATAGGTATGTGTAATATCAATCATTTTTGTAAATAGTATTAGTTTATATAACGATTCAAATTTGTTCTGGATAGCTCTGTCCAGCATTGATTGGTTTTGTTACATTGTATACTTAACCTTGCTTTGACTGAATGGAATTCTGTTTCCCAGCTTATTTTCGATTAGATTTTAATTGATTTGATTGATTTGGTATGGATTTCAGTTGTTTGATTTATCCAAAATGAATGCTCTACTGTTGATTCAAGTCGTTGGATAGACACAAGTTGTTTCTCATATTTCGATTCTAAACACAATCTCATTTCATTTTGATTTTGTTATAATGTATATGCTATGATTGGTAACAATTGTGATATGGTCAAATGTTATGGTTTTATGTCCATATGGTTTTCGAACAACTCGAATACAGTTTGGATTTTCTTTTGAAAATGATTCTGTACAAATTCACCCAAATCGTGAATGGATTCAATTCATAACGGTTATGTGAAACCCAACCGGTTAATTCATTTTGTTCTGTTGTTAGATCAACCCTATTATCGGTTGGATTTGTAATGACAATGAATATTCAGTTACGAGTTGATTTGTAAAATGAGATTGGATTCACTATTATTCTATATTAAACTTAGTCACGATTTGTTTCGATTGTTGCCCAGTTTATGATTATCATTTCTGTCGACTTTATGATGGTTGCGATCACTATTAATTGATCATGTATGTTAATTGTGCAACGCTCAATGATCGAAATCTATGGCGAATTTTGGTTGATGCTGTTATATTTACCCATGATCGTAACAGTCTTTCCATCTTTGTATTTAATTAAAACAACATGAATCTTATGTTACATTATTATAGCTATAACGAATGGATTCTGGTTGTGTTGGATTAGATCGTATCGCACATGATATGACTCACTATGAATTTCATTTGATATGAAACAGTCTTTTTACTGTTTGACCCGATTTTATGGTAAAATGAAACAGAGTATCCTTACCCCTATTTCGATTAAATCAATTTTGATTATGTTTTATATTGAATGATAAAATCATTTGAATCATTAGTGATTCATTTTTAATGTTTATTGAAAGAAAATTGGATTTGACTCTTTTAAAAAGATTTGATTTGATTTCTATTTGATCCTATATGCTATTTTAGACTAGCTACAGAATGAGATGATTCTGTAGTTAAGTCTGTAGAATCAAATTTTTATTGTTTTGTAAATAAAATACCTTTCTAACTTGTTATTTTTGATCTATTTCAGATGAATTCAAAATTGCAATGGATTTGATGAGGAGTTAGGGGATATTTCAAAGATTTCACTTGCATTTTAGTTTCCTAGTTTAGTTGATTTTGGGATATCTCCCAGATTATGTAAAACAATTTAATATTATCCAGAAGGAGGTTTTACCCTGTGGAGAGACTTATAAATACCTATCATTTTTGTAATAAGGACATCCTCATTCGTGGGAGAACAAGGATATGGAATTTTAATACAGACCGAGGCAGAATTTGGTGTTTTGTTACATCTTTAGCTTCTCATTATATCAATATTTTGTTTCATGTTGTGTATATCAATTTGTATCTCGTTAATGACTACTTTAGCTATCTTAATCATGTGCAAATGATATAATTTAATCACTTTAATCCATATATCTAATTTATTCCAAGCATTTAAAAAATGTAGCGATTGCTTAATTCAGTTTGTGAATGACAGATTTCTCTTCTTCATGAGTTGAATTATTAAGTATAAGTTTTTGCATAACAGGTTTCCCTTATTGCAGAGATTTATAAATCTTATAATTGTTATGATTTTTTATGTCTTGTTTGTCCTGTAAATAACTCAAAGAGCAGCACAGCCTATCGTTTACGAGAAGCTTATGGACTAACCGGTGCGAGTTTTCTTCCTCTGACCAACTTTGAAGTCATCATACACAGGGCAGACTTGGAGAGTTTCCAAGTCAGTTTTTCATTTGTTTGTTTAGATATATGTGTTTAATATATTAGATCATTTAATTTCAGTAAGTTTTATTTCTTATTCATAAAATAACCAAAAAAAAATCAAAAAGATCTCTAGCTGTCTTAGGGTAGAAAGAAAATGACTTTTACAGGTTTTATTCAAATCTGCAAGTTGTAGATATTGTATATTTGTGAATAAGTTGTAATCCAATTAGTAATTAGATATTTAAATATTAGAGTTAGTGTAATAGTAATTAGTAGTTTGTATATAAAATAGTTAGAGTAGTTTATATTTAGTTTTAGTTTAATGTATTTAGTAGTTTGTTTTAATTAGATTAGTGTATTAGTTTGTTTGTTTTTAGTTAAATTTGTTTTATTAGTTTTAGTTAGTTTTATTAGTTTTAGTCAGTTTAGTTTGTTTTATTTGTTTTAGTTAGATTAGTTAGTTAGATTAGTTTTCTCTTTGGTTTTCTTAGGAACTTAGAGCGGCCAACGGAGCCGTTAAACCCGTCAGGGTGGTTCATTCCAAACGGCTTGGGTTATTAGACAACCCCGGACCGGTTCCACTCTCTCAGTTGACAGACGGTCGATTTCGCCTATCAACAAGCATGAAAAGCAAAACCATGAATAAAAACTAAGAATCCCTTTCTCTTTTGAATCCTAATGACTACCATTAATGACTACTCTAATTCTCTACTTACAACTGATTGAATTCTAATTTCTCCTAATTGAATTCTCATGAAGAGAGAGCACTCTCTTTTATACATGAGAACCTTGAAGATAAGATAACCATCTCATTATTACAGATCCACTTTCCTCTCAACCTATTTTCCATTATTACAAAATATAATCCCTTTAAAACCTCACACATATCTCTCATATATCTTAGATAAGCTATTCCAACCAAATCTCCATGATCTTCTCCTTGGAATGGGCTTGAATTATCTCCTCAAATATTGAAATGGTGGA
>JASDQU010108361.1:57594-80140 GCA_032191745.1 Picea mariana
TTTAACAAAACACAACGCAAAAACCTAAATTCTTCAAAACCCAAATTTCTTGAAAGAGATTATCACCGCGTAGAGGAACTAATATCAACATTTATAGCTTAGGTGGAACATGAGAGGCACCCAACAAGTTGGCCTGTTGAATCTCAAGATCAGTGAGTTTCTACTCCTCACGGTCCATCTGGATGATGAGCGGAACAACGAGGATGAAGAAGGTCATGCCCACAATCCAAGCGTCCTTGTCTTGTTGGTACTCCACAAAACTTTCTTGCTAAAACAGGCAGTGTTGGAGGCCTCCCTCTTGGACTTGTGAAGTATGAGAGACTGCCCTATACTGTTGCTCTTCCTTGATGTGATCCTATCGTTGTGTTGCTACTGCTCGGCAGAGCCAATATGGGCTCTCTCCTATCTCTCCTGGAACTACTGTTGCTTCCAAAGCTCTGAGACATGGCGCCCTTATCTCTTAAACCTTTGTGGCGCCCACGCTATATCAGCATCAAACCAATACTTCATGCGATTAAGTGGTGTATGAAGAAAATAAATAGGTTTATAGGGTCAACTTCTCTCTTCCTCTTGAATGAATCCAAATTACATAGCACCTATCGAAGCTCCGTGGAGGAGATGAATCCATTTTTATCAATATCGTCGACAGTGGAAGATTGACTTCAAGAGAGTTAACTTATAGGTTTTACACCACCTTTGAGGAGGGTAAATGCTTCAATAAAAAAAAAATCTAGTGATCGTCAATGATTTAATTAAATCACCAAAGGCATAAGATACTTTGAGCCAACCCTGCATGCGTCCATCATAACCTCCAACCTTTTGAATCGTGGCATGATTTTGATGATAAACTACTTTATGTTCCGTGGGAAGAACATGCCTCTCATTTCCAAGGTAAAATTCTTACGAATTGCCAGCATTAGATTTCAAATTTTGAGTTGGGATTTTCTTAACTCTTCTCATAGCCGTCGTGCCATCCTACCATCCTCGAGGTAGCAGAAATAACATTGGCATGCAGGCAAATGACCTTTTACACATGGTTAGAACTACTGCCCCGAAACTAATTAATTCTCAATTAATAAGTGCGCTCAATTGATTTGAAGGATAAAATAAAAAGTATTTACGTCTTTAGTTAAACAATCAAAACTTGAGATAGCAAACATGTTGGGATTAATAGCAAGAGACAACATATATTATTCTATCCAGCGTAGCTAAAGAACTCGAATCCCTGCATTTTGTGACGGTTTGGGAATAATATCGTCGATGATCGCTGCAAATCATAATACAATCAAATTGGATTTTAGTTTTGGAACGCCCGACAGAAAAAAAATTCTTTGTTTGGTTGAATATGAATCTAAAAAAAGATTTGAGGGGATATGCTGAGAAAAAAATGGATCTGCTTACCTGGTTGATCCCTCTCAACATGAAGTTACCTGCTCATTCCTTTAGTCAGTTCTTCCATTGCACTTTTATCCCGTCCAGTTCTGCCATGCAATTCCATTTTGCCTAGTGAAGGATGCATATATTCTTCAACATTGTTCCCTTCATTTTAATTATAGCGCGCAAGTAATATAAAAGCATATGCTCATGCACAGATAAACAATTTCATTCTGATCAAATAAATTAGAGTCTCGTTCTAGTGAAGGTTAGCTGAAACTGAGTTATTGATTGCCTGCCTTCATCTTTCATTCCCTAATGAGGACACACTGGTCAGAAAAATAGAACCTTAGACCTGCCTTTGTTCTCTGCATTTAGAATTTATGATATATTGTTTTGTTTGCAGGTTGTTATAGGGGTGTATTTGCAGGGAGTCAAATGTGAATTTATCACAAATGGAGAACTAGATTGAGCTGAAATTTTGGAGTCATGTTCCTATGTTCTGAATGCTTCTACACGCCGAAAATCAACAATACCCACATCACGGTTTTCGAGAAAAAAGAAAAATGGTTGAAGGTGACTATCTTGATTTTCTCAAAACTTGTGTACTATATTGGGCTGAGATGTAATGGGTTTTTTTATCATAACATCATGCACATCCAGCCCAAAAATCACAAGAACCCATATCCCTGTTTGTGAGATATCTTCAGTTTACTTTCTGTATTTTTTCTTTATAATTTGTGTTTTATTCTTTTTAATTTTTGTTTTATTGTTTTGTTTGCACATCGAAGGATAGAGGAAAAAAATTATTATATTTTTTTCTTTTTATGTTTTTAGAAAATAAAAAACATTAAAAATTCAATGCAAAACTTATTAAAAAAAATTGTGAGTAGATGGAACAAACTTATTGAAAATTTTAGACGAAAAATATATTAAGCAATTTTTTCATCATCAACAATTAATATTCTTCCGAAAATCAATTTATTCATCCTACTTTCTAATCCGATCGCATGAAACAAATACTTATTGAAAGCTAAAAGAAAAACTGAAAAATTCTACCTACTCTATGCTAATTACAAATGAGAGAGTTGTTACGTATAATCAAACAGCCAATGTAGCCATGCACGCAACAGTAATAAAAAAATGTTATCTTTCAATTTAGAAATTGATACTCGAGAATATGTATGGGCATGTGAAATTAGTTGTTGAAGTTTTAAATTAACATAATAAAAAGAAAACTAAGAGGAACTAATCTAGTGCTATCTTGAAACCAACGTTCGATCAGGATTTTGTAGGCTTAATTTGTCTTACTCAAATCATGATGTAGCTCCTCGTTGTCCTCCTCGACCTCCAACTCGCCTAATTGTTCTTTATTAAATATGCATGATTCTTCATATGTTGATTCTTCATTCGCCTCTTGAGGAGTAATTAAGCTTCCAGCTACTGTCAAGATATCCTCTTCCAGAGAAGAGGAGATCCAGACTTTTACTAGGACCTGAGTGAGTTGTTCCAAGCTTAAACTCATTGTTAAACCATGTTAAAAAAATGATTCTTACAGCACCCAAAACCGAAATAAAAAAAAACTTGAATAAAAGCACTCTTACTGAAATTTAAAATAATTACTCTTCATAGTTGCAGAAATAAAACGTTCCTTACAGTTGGTAGGGACAGTTAGGAATCTACACTAAAGAATCTATATGACCCTTAGAACCAACACATGTAGATCACGCTTGCAGAATTGAAATTTAAACTAATTTGCAAGAATTGAAATTTACACTACCCGACATGTCCTTAACCATATGTCACCTCAGATTTAGGACCATGTCTAATCACACTTGCATGAAAAATAAATTTAAACTATCACACTTGCAGAAATTGAAATTTATACTACCCTACATGTCCTTACCCATATGTCACCTGAGAGTTAGGAGCATGTCTAATTACACTTGCATGAAAAAGAAATTTAAACTACCACACTTATAGGAATTGAAATTTACAATACCATACATGTCCTTACCCATATGTCACCTCAGAGTTAGGAGCATGTCTAATCACACTTGCATGAAAAATAAATTTAAACTACCACACTTGTAGGAATTGAAATTTACACTATGCTACATGTCCTTACCCATATTTCACCTCAGAGTTAGGAGCATGTCTAATCAGAGTTGCATGAAAAAGAAATCTAAACTCCAATCCATCGTGCTTCCCTGAAAATAGAGCCAAAATGTTGGGCTCTAAAGATGTCCTAAGAACAACCTGTATGCATCAACCAAAGGTAGGGATTGGCACAAGTATTTTACTTGTTGCCTACGTAGGTTCTTACCTTTTGTTTTCAATACTCAGCCTCCAAAGATGCAACACCTGTAAAGGAACAACAATCATAAAGGGAACAATAGTTGTTCTATTCAAAGGAACAACACGACCTGCAAAAGGAACAACAATCAGAACAAAAGGAACAACTGGCGTTACATTGGGCCGAACTAATGTTGAATTAATTGCATTGTAGTATTTACCCAACTATCTAATTCATCAACCTAGGGTTTGTAAACTGATGAAGAACACACAAAGTATATGCAATATTTAAGCGAGACTAATCTAATCTAATGTTTAATATACAATTGAAATTGGATCATTAATCTAACACACAACTGAAATATAATCATTAATATAACACACGACTTGGAATTGAATTAATCTAGTTGCGTAAATGAAATTAATCTAGGAATGAGAAATTGTGTGAAGGAATTGATATAGAAATGGAGAACTACATGAAGGAAAATCAAGTACAACATGTGAAGAGTTAAATAACACAACAACATATGTGAGCTCACGCCAATGAATCAATCTTTTGTTACAATAACCAAATCAATCTTCATAACAAAATAATAAAAGCATAAAAACCAAAACCATGAATCAAAGCTAAGAATTCCTTTCTCTTTTGAATCCTAATGACTACCATTAATGACTACTCTAATTCTCTACTTACAACTCATTGAATTCTAATTGCTCCTAATTGAATTCTCATGAAGAGAGAGCACTCTCTTTTATACATGAGAACCTTGAAGATAAGATAACCATCTCATTATTACAGATCCACTTTCCTCTCAACCTATTTTCCATTATTACAAAATATAATCCCTTTAAAACCTCACACATATCTCTCATATATCTTAGATAAGATATTCCAACCAAATATCCATGATCTTCTCCTTGGAATGGGCTTGAATTATCCCCTAAAATATTGAAATGGTGGAGGAAGTATTCGAGAAGTACTTTGAATTAATCCTTCACATATTCCTACACATTACAATGCTCACAGATATTTGAGATATATATGAAAACATGTCAATTTTCTAACATTTAATCACAAATTCCCTTTTAATACTAAAATGAATAAAGTGGAGAACAATAAGTTGAAACCCAAGTATATTTATGGAAATGATATCGTGAAAGGTTAATGAGGCGATGAAATGTGAAGAATGGTGAAGGGAAAGATGGATGAAAATATGACATTTTTGAGCCCCAACAAAAGGCCATGAAGGTTTTTTTTTTTCATGGCACTACTTGGCATGATCTTGGGTTACTTTGAGTGTTGATGTGACTGCACTGTGGCATTGTGCAATTTGTTGGAGAAATTGTTCAGCGAAAAGTTGTTCTTGCTGTTGATCGACGGTACCTTGAGGATCCAAAGTGAGTGGAAGCTCGGTTCGAGATTCTAGTTGGAATCCCAAGCAGACTTCAAAAGGTGAAAAGACTGTAGAAGAATGTGTTGCCTTGTTGTAGCTATGTTGGAGAATGTGTAAGTAATTGTCCAATTGTTTCTTGCGCCCAAAGTGAGTTTGGAGAGCATGCACCAAGACTCTATTGACAACCTTTGTTTGTCCATCCGTTTGAGGATGGAATGTAGTAGAAACCTTGAGATGGCACCCCAATAGCGCCCATATGGTCTTCCAAAATGTATTGAGGAAGAAAGAGTCTTTGTCTAAGATGATACTTCTTGGGAGGCCAAAATAGTATTTGTGCATGGGATAAAAAGTGCCATTTTTCTAAAGCGACATACCACTACCCAGATTGCATCATGTTTCTTTTGGGTTGTTGGAAGTCCACTTAATAAGTCCATTGAGATTGACTCCCAAAGACGAGAAGGAAGCAATAGTGGTTGAAACAACCATGATTCCGGTTGGATGGCTTGGATTGTGAGCATAAGGCACAAGATCTGATAAATTTTTCAACTTGAGGTTGCATGGAAGGCCTATGAATATTTGATTGAGAGTTGATGAAAATCAAAGGGTGGTGGTTGGTATGCAGAATGGTTTCTTTACCCAACAAATAATGCCTCCATTGTTTGAGTGCTTGCACCAAACTATAAAATTCCTTGTCGTAGGTACTATAATTTTTCTTTTCCTCGGATAGGGTTTCAGAGTGGTAAGCAATGGGGTGTCCTCCCTGTTTAAGTATGGAACCAATAGCATATTGTGAGGTGTCAGAATCAATCCGAAAGGGTTGGGAGAGGTCTGGTAGATGTAAAACAGGGGATGAGGAGAGGTCGCCTTTGATCTGAGAAAAGTGAGTAGTTTCTTCTTTGGTCGAGATGAATGTAGAAAAAGTATCTCAGAGTTGATGCAAAGGTCGAGCAACATTTGAAAAAGAGGGAATGAACTTACGATAGAAATTGATGCCACCCAAAAAGATTTTCAACTCCTTAGATGAAGAAGGTAGAGGCCAGTGTTTCAATGCTTCGATGCGAGCTGTATTTGGTTGAATACCCTCTCAGCTGAACACAAAGCTGAGATACAGGATTGAAGTCTGACCAAAATATGATTTCTTCTCTTTGACTTGCAACTTGTGTTCTTGGAGAATTTGGAGAACTTGTTGAACATGTTGCATGTGAGTGTCCCATGTCCGACTGAAGATGAGAATGTCATCTAAGTAGATGACCACAAATCGATCCAAATGTGATCTAAAGATGTCATTGATGAGCCTCATGAAAGTGGTTGGGACGTTGGTGAGACCGAAAGGCATGACTTTCCACTCAAAAATACCAAATTTGGTCTTGAACGTTGTTTTCCAAACATCATTTGGGTTCATTCGAACTTGATGGTAGCCGGCTATCAAATCCAATTTAGTAAACCACTTAGCTCCTTGGAGGGTGTCATGTAGTTCCTCAATCTGGGGAAGGGCGTAATGGGTTTTTATTGTGGATTTGTTCAAGGCTCGGTAATCAGTGAAAAGGCGCATTTCTCAGGTATCTCATTTAGGGATGACAAAGGCGGAAGAAGCACACTAAGAAATTGAAGGTTTGATGTGGCCAGAGTTGATGAGGTCGGTTAGTTGTCTTTCTATTTCCTTTGTTTTTGTTGGGGACAACTGGTAAGTAGGGGTGTTAGGTAAGGCAGATACGGGGATGAGATGAATTGAATGGTCAATGTGGTGGGGCGGGGGAAGTCCATCCATAGGTTGAAATACCTCTATGAACTCATGGAGGAGGGGAGTCATNTGGCTTTGTTCAAGGATTGGTAATCAGTGACAAGGCGCATTTCTGAGGTATCTTATTTAGGGATGACAAACGCGGAAGAAGCATAGGGAGAAGATGAAGGTTCGATGTGGCCAGAGTTGATGAGGTCGGTTAGTTGTCTTTCCATTTCCTCTATTTTTGTTGGGGCCAACTGGTAAGTAGGGGTGTTAGGTAAGGCAGATCCGGGGATGAGATGAATTGAATGGTCAATGTGGTGGGATGGGGGAAGTCCCTCCAGAGGTTGAAATACCTCTACGAACTCATGGAGGAGGGGATTCATATTTTCAGGAAAAGGGTGCGTTGTATTGTTTGGTGTTATTGGGCGCACCAAATAGAGAGAGAAACATTGGTTTCAGTGTACATGTGGGATTTTTTCTTTGGTAGAAGAGTGTTTGGGTTTTGTTGTAGTTAATATATAAGTGTGGACTTCTTTGGTAATTTTGTACTAGAGGGATTTGGCTAGATAGATAGAATTTATTTGGGTTTGGAATGGGATACCGAGCAAAAAATCCACATAATCCAAGGGGGAGACATCATCGAGGAAATTATCTTTGAATTGGACTATGGAGAAAGTTACTAGAAAACGCTTGGAAACTAGGAGGCGAGGGCCATCCTTTTGGACCCATCCGAGTTGACAGGGTTGCGAATGTGGAGTGGTGACAAGATTAAGGCAGTTGACAAGGGCTTGAGACACCAATTTTTTCTGGCTTCCATTGTTCATAATCAGTAAATCCAAGGCATTTTTTATTTGGCAGTTATGGGTGAAGAGGGGTTGGGTGGATGTGTTCGAATATTCCTGGGTCATTAGAAACAATGAGGGATATACTTATGTGGGATTGTCCAGAGGAAATCCTTTAGTATATTCTACTTGGGAAGGCACAATGAGCTCAATGAGTAGAGTTTTGTTGGTTTTTAGATTTTGGAGGATTTGACAATCTCATGAATTATGTGAAGTAGTTTTGTGGAATGAGCACCAGGGTGTCCTTGTAGTTGTATTAGGTGTGGGGTTTTGAGTGCGAGAAGGTGGAAAGCGAGCTGAGGGATGGGAGCTGGATGGTTCATAGGAGGGGGAGTTGGTGTAAGGGCATGACCGTGGAATACGACCTCTAGGAGCGACTTTCCTTTCTATAGCCAAAGATCTATGAAATGTTTTATCTAAAGTTGGATTTTCAAACAAATCTACTTCTCGATGGAATTGAATTAATAAACCATCCAAAAATTTTAATATGAGTACCTCTTCCAGATCTAGAATATTCAAAGTAAGAGGCTCATCTTGAAGAAGAATTCTATGTAGCCTAGCACTCCTTGTGAATGGAGTTGTCGAAGTTGGTGCCATTCGATCCATAAGGAATGCACATACCCAGGTGGGTAGAAGTGATTTCTCAAATCTTCAGAAAGTCGAGCCCATGTTTTGATGGGTTGTGAAGTAGTGGATTTTTTAGCATCCCCAATCTCTATCACAAATGTGGTCTTCTCTTGTTCTGTATCCCAGCAAGTTTGTGCTAGTCCTTCTAATTGCAAGGTGACAATATGGAGTTTTCTTTCCTCGGTAAGTCCTGGACATGTATTGAAATAGGTGGATAGGATATGGATCCAAGAATCCACCATTTTACCATTCGTTTTCCCAACAAACTTGGGTAGTTGGATTCGAGTGTGAAACCAGAATGGATCTGGATTATTTTGTTGTTGCATTCTGAGCAGCTCATTGAAGACGGAGGCAAGATCTTGGATAGGATTTGATGTGTTGGAATTTGAGTCGACTGTCAAAGGATATTTGCGTGGAGGCATTTTGAGGCATGTTGAAGAGAAAAGGTGCCCCTAGGTTTCAATGTTGAAGAAAGGGCTATGTTTATAGAATAGAGGACTCAAAACCTTGAGGCAACGGAGCTTGAACTGGTCTAGAGGGAGAGATATGTATTCTTTTATATCTCTGGACCTACTCTCTGTGGAAATCGAGATGTGGGTTCCCTTTCGGCTTACGAGATATTTGAATCTCCTTGCATAAAATGGAAACCTTGGAATGGAAAAACTATGGATTATTTCATGAACCCCCCCCCNAAAAAAATGGCTCAATATTCAAGATCAGAATATTTTCCATGGATCTTGAGGCTCTGATACCAATTAATCTTTCCAATAAGGAGATCTACAGGAGCTTACCATGCAATCCATAGCTTGACCTATGACCAAAAAATCTCCTTAGGGCCGCAAATCTGAACAAGGGTGCACCATTAGTTTTGGTGACTAAGCAAATGGGGATCCACATTGGGGTGACCCGAGAGTGGTCAAGAGATTTTGAAAATCTGAGAGTGACCTCCAGGGATTAGTGGGAGAATCCCAGTGAATACATGGAAGAGGGCACACTCACTTCATTCCCACGAAGAAGAAAAAAATAAGGGCACAAACCCTAGTTGGTTAGCCCCCCAGTTGGTTAGCCCTCCCTTCTGCCTCATAAAACTCGAAGGAAATGATTCTCCCCAAGAGAGTGGCTAGGTAATGAGATAAGATTGATCTCTGAGGTGGAAGCATGGAAAATAAAATCACGAGGAGGCAACCATGAAGGAAGGAGGACTGGTTATTCTTCATAAACCCTAAAAATAAAATTGTCGTGAATGTAAAATGCAAACTTAGAAAAGAACACGATCAAGACACATAGATTTAGAAGAAAGGTAAGAATGATTTATTTTAGTATTGGTTAACCTTATATACCAAGCGAATCATTTAGTTTACATATATTTAATTCATCATCAAAAGGTGAAGAAGTGTTGCACCGAGGTGATTGACTTGTGCACCCTAGGTAGGAGTTCCCCTAGGTGGCCTCCTTGGCCCATGTTCTCTCTCTATGTTGATGTTATTTGATGAGGTATGCCTTTCCACCCTTGACCAAGAAGTACTTAGTTTCTCTCATGTAGAAGGTAGCATCCCTATCCCACAAGTAGGGGCTACCCAACATCACTCCATAGGTGTCCAATGGGGCAACTTTACATTATAACTCATCAACACATATAACACTAATGAAAAACTTTATATGATATCTTTGAGTGATTATCATAATAGTTTTCCCTTCCAAATAGTGAGCTTGGATGCACTAGATCATACCTTTCTAGACCAATCTCATCAACTAATGTTTACGAAACGAGATAACATTGAGAACCACTACTGAACAAGGTATTTACCTTCATGTTCTTTACTTTAAATTTGATTTAGAATAGATGATTTTATTCGCTCTCCCTTAGATGCTGAAATGTGGTCCAAACTATGACTTCATCTAAATCATAGGTGATTTCTATTTCATCTTCTTTTGTCTCGGTATCTTCATTTTCTTTCCCCTTGGACTTTATCCACTTTGACATAATTATGGATGAATTTTCAAACACTTCTCTTCCATGTGTCCATCTACATTGCAATGTTTTCGATGTCTATCACAATCGCTGATTTTCTTGGTTGTGGTTTCTATTTTCTTGTATCTTTGCTTATCGGTTTCTTCTTGTTCCATGTGATGTTTTTTTTTCCTAGAGTCCAAATCAATGTAGACATCTTGGTTTATGATTTTTACACCATGAAGATGCAACCGTCTTTTGATATGGATAAAAATTCCTCCAAGGTACTTCATGACCACCCTTGGTTATTCAAGAGAAATACCCAACCTCATGGCGTACCCCGTGAAATCATAAGTGTGCCCTTGCACTCATTGTCCTTTTTCTTTCCAAATATAATACCATTTAATGAGGTTTTCCTCTTCATTACCTATGTTTTAGAATTGTGATTTTAGTAATTCCTTGAAGTCCTCTCGTTTCATTATCATGGGCTTGTTTCCTATCCTTAGTGCATCCACATAAATCTCCCACCATAGCAAACCATGCCTGGTCATCTTCAAATGGGGAAAGGACATATTTTATGTTTCTTGGATTTGATAAAGATCAAAGTACACATCCAATTCTTTCAACCATATATCCAAGGATTTTGCATTATTTTTCCATTATTTCTAGCTTCACCTCAACTTTGAATGTAACACTAGAAGATGAAGAAATGTTTTTGTCCTTACAAGAGTTTCCAAGCCTCTTGCCTTTGAAACCTACCATGAAAAACTTGTGTTTTTCATGCTCATTGTTTGTTGAGTGTGGTCCCTTACCCTTCATACTAGAAGCTTTGTCACCAACTCTATCAATGTAGCAATGATTTGATCTAGTCAATCCAATTTCACCTGTAGGTATTCCCTACCACTTTCTTCATGACAATGCCATGCCATTGATGGTGGTTTGATTCTTATTATTCCTGGTAGAAATAATTCTCCATTTTTTTGGTATTGTGTAAGAGTGTTTACAATGCAGGTGTTCTCCAAACATTCAGAATTTACTCTCATACCATCTTGTCCCTAAAGGGCAGGCCTATGGCAAGTCCCTCTCACAAACACAAACATTTCCATTGAATAAAACAATTATAGACTCACCTCTTTGTATTATGGTAAATTCTTGACTAATAAGGCCTCAAGTTGAGTTGTAAACAAATGAGTTAGAAAGATGCAACAAGTCACAAGTAATGCAAGTTGACCAAGTTGAACAGATCCAAGTTAAATCTACCCAAATAAACTTTAGCTAAATCGGTTCGACCAAGGGATTTTTGTTGGTGGAATGAGAAAAGGATCTTGACCAAAAATATGGGAGATGAGTAACCTGGTGTAACAAGTTGACCAAACTATCCAAACAATTATATAGAGGGTGATTTTACTCTTCACCAACCAATACACTTACTATGGTGAATTTAACACTCCAAGACAATTTTAAAATGTTTGGGGGGATATTTTGAAACCTCACAATCAATAAAAACATACAACAATGATAAATTAGATGCATGGATAGTACATGATGAAAATTTAATTCAACAACATATGCATAGAGAACTGCAATTCATAACAAAAAGAACGAGAGAAGAAAATGCATTAATTCACACATATCAACATTTAAATTGGTTTATTTTATTATGTTCGGGAGAAAATTACAAAGGGGTGATATATACACTGAACCTGTGTATTGTCACTAATCGGAAGGGAGAAAATTTAAAAGGGGTGATCTATACACTGAACCTGTGTATTTTTGTGTATTTTTATTAATCGTAAAGAAAAAAATTATAGATTCCATGGCTAGGAGACACCTTCTCTTAGAGTGAACAAGCACATTAACTCCTTCGTCCACTCAGTCTCAAGTTGTTTTTCATCTTTGAGGTTCAATTTGCACTATTTTCATTCCCTCTTTCTCCTTGCATCTCCCTTCCACTTCTCCTCTTCGTTCCTTCTCTCATTAATTTTAAAGGGTTTGTCTTGGAAGGACAACAATTACAACTCCTTTTTTCACCTTCCCATTATTTGAGAAGACTAAAGTAAATGAAATAAAACAAAAACATGTTTATTTAAAACATTTACAAACATTTTCCAAGATCCAACTCAGATAAGGTGTCCAAGTGGTGTGCAAGGATACCTCATCCATATGCATGTGCTATCACCATCCAAAGGTGTAAATCCTCCAAATATGTGGGAACCCCTAATAAATAACATGCGAACATTTGCAATAATATTCCCTTATGTGAATAGGTTCCTCAAGAAATGGAAAGCTCAAGTGGAACATGCCAAGTCATCATGCCCAAGCTCCAAAGTGCAACCAACCTCAATAAATGTGCAAGTAAACTCCTCCAAGAAACACATGTGGCTTCAATAGTGTATGGAATCACAATAGGTCAGAACACAATATTTGGAGGCTAAGAGGATTCTTGCAAAGTATTTGAAAAAAAATTCGGAGGTGGAAATGTCAAGGGTTAAAATGTCCAATTTATGTCAAGGGTTAAAATGTCTAATTTTTACCTTTTTTACAGGCCAAAAATTAAATTTAAATATCAACCATTTAAAAATTGGGTAAAAATCCCCAATTTCTATGTGAATTCTTGCTCATAAATATTTCTGGTAAATCAATAGCAATAAATAGATGAAATCATAATGAAATGTGGTCTAGGATGGTTGTATTGACAATTAGAGTGTCAATATTGGCTAAAATGATAGTTGTAGAGGTGGCCATGGATAAATTTGAAGAAATTTGGGGAAATCCTCAATTTTTTTAGCAATTCATACCAAATTATGCTCAAAGCCGATCATTAATGTAAGTTAATGCTAGAAATTAGTAATCAATGGGCTTTTATAATCTTAATTGGAGTTTTTGGTGGAGAAATTTCAAAATTAGAGATTTTTTAAAATTTACAAATTTTTGGAAAAAAATGGAAAATTCCATACAAAGTGATGTTGAAGTGGTGAGATGGATTTCTACCATGGTAGATCCATTGTGGAAGGGTGTTAGGCAAAGATTGCAAGGTCGGGGATATGTAGTGCACGCATGACTGTTGGGTTCTTACTCTAACCCCCTTAAATACTTTAATAATGTATGAGACTAATTTGAATAAGGCCAATTGAATAGTTAGTTAATATTCACTCATTGTATTAAACTTTTATTTATAGTAACGAATCCTACATTAGTTGGTTGTCCCTCATTATAAGGGGTTTATGTATTGTTTTGGTAAGAATTGTTATTTTATTTTCAAACATTTCTCTTGAAGGTTGCATCTAGATTTTAACGGTGTACAATTAATTACTGAAAATAGATTCTTGGCCTAATAGATGCAAAAACAACCAATTTGACCCAAACACTAAATTAGGTTGTGCAAAGACTAACACATACTCAACATTGCCCTCTTGAATATAACTCTTTATTTTTAGCTTTTTTTTTATTGTATTCTTGAGCTAGAATGGAGTCCCTGTCTCTTACAAATTGATATCATATCCCTATTAGAAATCTTGATCTGTTACATTGAATTCAATATGTCCTACCAATCTTTGAAATTTAGTCATAATTAGATTCCATACAAGTAATTGGTTATTGAGACAAAAAAAAAACACAATGTAATTCCATGTTCCCAATGCTTTGTCAATATAACCAATATCATGGTGATCAATAATGTCAAATTAACAATAACTTAAATTATATTTTAATATTTAAAAAAAAATACATACAAATATGTAAAATATATTTTCAAATTAAACTAAAATTATATTACGAGTATTTATATGGTCTTCCTCTGAAAACTAAAACAACACTTAAATCTATATAAACATGCTAACATTAAAAACAGATACGCCCATCCTTTTGAATTGGTATAAAGGAACAAGCATCTCTCTAATGGAAAATGGTGTAGACCATATCAATGTTATATCACCCATAGTTAGCACAAGAATTTAAAATTTATTGTTTTGGAATCTCTACTAATGCTTCCAAAAAAATTCATTCAGAAGAAGAACTCTGAATACTCCGACATAGTACATAATTATGCAGCAAATCAAACACTAATCTAAACAACCCGTCCAGATAACAAAATTTACTGCAATGTTCAAAGAAGAGACAACTACTTACACGCTTCATCAATCCTCTTCTTAATCCATCAAATATCTAAGTTTTTAGCACACGATGAATGGACAACCCTGGCTAACTTATGTGCGGCCGGTCAAGACTTCTTTATTTCTGTTGTCAAGTTGGTGCGTAAAACGGACAATAGTTCCTGCGAGTTATCAGCACTTTCATTCAAAATCGCGGTCATTATAGTTTGCATGGAAGCGTATACATCTTCAGAATAACGACTCTGATAAACAGCCGAAAAGAAATATTCGAACATCTCAATGATGAGGTTGATCAGTCCAACATCCAACATTATTACGCACGAAGTGACATCAGCAACAGTTTTTAGAATGGAAACCCTAACATTATTACGCATGAAGTGACATCTGCAACAGTTTTTAGAATGGAAACCCTAACTGCAAAGGAAGGACTGTCCATCTTCCCCAGATCTTTAAAACTTTTGACCGTGAGCTCTAATATATCTTTCAATAGATTGTTGTGAAATGATTTATTGGGTGCCGTTATTTTCATGATTTTGTTCAGGCAATTGAAGACCCTGGAGCTTTATCTTCTTCGTTTTCGTTTCTCATGAGCTCTGGGTTACCAAGGATGATAAAATGGGAGAATAGAGTGATAAACAAATATTTAATTGTTTACAATATCAATACAACCGATTCTATTATATAGAGTGTATAGGTTGTTATCAGATCTAACTTATTCTAAAGATAATTGGGGAGGTTGAGAGAATATCTCAACCATACACCAAACAAGGATCTTACAAATCCAACTCTCTAACAACCTCTTAATAATAGGATCACAGAACTCATGTAGAGATTAACTCTACCTCTCAATACATTAACAAGAACATAATATAAGTAGAAATTATATATTCCAACACTCTCCCTTAATGACTACTTATCTAAATATCTATGTGGTCATATCTTCGTGTGCTTCCTCTTGTACCTCATCTAATTATTGACGTCCATATAAAGAGAAATCCATCTACCTGAATACATGGGTCATCAGCTGCTGTAACAGGCCAGTTCTATAGGAATCCTTTTCAGCTACATGGTTCATTCAACCATTCTTCCTTATAGCTCCCCCTTCATCACATCATCATCAACCTGGGTTTTATTTCGTCTTACCCATAACCGTGCTCTGTGTTTTCTCGGATTACCCTCAACCATGCATCAGGTTTTCTCAGATTACCTGTAACCATGCTTTACATAATGGTTTCTAGATTACCATGAACTTTTCACATTAGGGGGTATACAATGGCTCAGATACATAGAATTGTCTAGGAGCACTACCTCAAAATATCCTAGTCTTGCTTTCAATTACATGTCTTACAAATAACATAACTATGCACACCTTCAAACCCAAAAATATCAGTAACAATACTTGTAAAATCATCAGAACTCAATCACACTTCTCACAATCAACCATGTTTTTAGTACGACGGAATAGGCATGTACACCTCACTTCATTTCACTATATTATGACTCCTTTACTCAACAATTGCAGTTTGACTGGATCAACTTCACCCTGCATAGTCTAGCAGGTTGTTTTTTGTTTGGACGCCAATTGGTGTCGAAGCACCAACAATCATCACTTACTTGGCTTGAATTTCCAACAGTGGTGCTTCCACCCTTCTTAAATGCAGGTTTCAGTTTTGCTAAGTCAGAAAGAGAAGGAGTAGGACGATTGCCATCATCAATAGAAATCCCGACGGGGTTCTTATCTCTAGTTTTAGGATCAACAATCTTAGTTTCAACATGGATGATCTCATCTTTGAACTTCCCCGCAGCTGTTGCTGTTGTTGCACGACTATGAGATTCAACTGCTTCTTGATCCTGGTCTTGACATGAAACTCCATAGCGCTCAGCCACATTTTCAGAGGTGATATCCATGGGCAAAAGACAATCTTGTGCTTGTTTGAAAAATTTCAACCCTTGGATTGACAGAGCCATCAGATCGAGACACATTGTTATTTTTTTAGTACTCGAAACAATGTCGCGCCTGACATTGGAATTGAGAGAACACAAAGGTGAAGACAATGTTCTTGTGGCCTTGACATTTTCATAGGTCGTAATCCCTGAAGCCAGCGTCTCATGAAAACACCGCCATTTTGAACTTGGTTCATGCGTAGAATGGCAGAAAACCCTCTTTGAATCCCCAGTCCTGTAAAATATCAAATATCCTTTTGAAGGCAAATACTCTGGTTTCTTTAGCGTCGTCGCATCATTAGGCTTCGGCTTTAATAACGAAACGGTAGCAGAAAGGCCGTCGAGCTGCTCCATGGAAAAACTTTTCTCATTCAAATTTATGGGGACTATGCCCTTAAAGACCTAAACTCTGCTTGAACTATAAAGCATCAAAAACTTCTTTGATAAAGCCCCTCGTCCTGTCACACAACACTCAAATACTAGCACTCAGGTCGTGACTGCAGCAGGGAGTGAAGGAACATAAAATGCTTTTTACAGCGCAAATAGTAGCTAGACGGAATGCAGAACGCGGTCCCACGTCACTCTAGATAATAGTCTCAATGCTATCTCTAGCAGTGATTGCAAACTCCAACAGCTAATGTCTTCACAAACAATGGCAGGTCACAATGTTAATCTCTCAGAAATTATCTACTTTACTCTCCACATATTTCTGGGCACTCCAGTGAGGGAGTCACACCCAGCCCTGACGCTCTGATATCATGATAAAATCACGGGAGTCACGCCCAGCTCTGACGCTCTCATACCATGATAAAATGGGAGAATAGAGTGATAAACAAATATTTAATTGCTTACAATATCAATACAACCGACTCTATTATATAGAGTGTACAGGTTGTTATCAAATCTAACTTATTCTAAAGATAACTGGAGAGTTTGAAAGAATATCTCAACCATACACCAAACAAGGATCTCACAAATCCAACTCTCTAACAACCTGTTAATAATAGGATCACACAACTCATGTAGAGATTAACTCTACGTCTCAATACATTAACAAAAACATTAGATAAATATGAATTATATATTCCAACAAAGACATCCTTTGATGAACGCATTGCATTGAGAATTAATTGAGAAAGTGATTGATTCACCATGGATAAATAGGCCTCCACTTTCTCTAAGGCCCGAATTCCCATGGATGGAGCGAGGTGGATTTGCCAGTTTCTATCCGGCAGCAAAAAGCCTACGCTCGAACTCTCTTTCATTCAGATTGCCCATTTCGTTCTCAAAACCACTTTACTAGAATATGGATGCAGAGTGAATGAGAACAATGGAGCCACCAGGGTAGAAGAAAGAAGGGACTACAATGGAGATGCACATAATAAATAAGTTGGGTAGATATTTAACTGTTTAATGAAGCCACCAGGTTTCAAGAAGCCGACTAGGGAAAATGTTTAACGGGCTATACATATACACTAATTAATGAAGTTATTAGTGTGAAGAAGTTATCATGTTAAACATTTAATAGGTTTTAATAATAATGATAATAATAATAACCTATTTACCAGGTCATAAATATATATACATTAATTAATAATTAATGAAGTTTTTAGGTTTAAAGAAGTTAGTAGGGCAAATCTTTAACAGGTTTTAATAATAATAATAATAATAATAATAACTTATTTTTAAGGTTACAGCACATTAAAATTTGGTGTAAAAGACCCCTTATGGAGTGAGAGTATTTATCAATTTCGTTTTGAGGTTACTATATTTATAAAATAATCCCAAATCTTTGTAATTACATGTCCATACTAATAAAATAATTGACATCACCCAAAATACAAGTAATTTAGCACTTCACTCCATCAACAACACAAATATACCTTACTCCCTTTTGGATTTGAATTTGTGACCTCTTAAGAGGAAACACATGTTCTTAACCATTAGGTCCACTCAAGCATATCCTTGGAATAACTTCCCCTATTTTGGAGGATGGTACTACACCATCCTTGCCAAACCACTCATGCTAAACCAAATTGACAAAATGATATATATATTTATATATTGTTGGTTGATTTTTGACCAAATATCCATATATATTGTAGTTTTTTTCAAAAATAAGTGGCACATATGGGCTTTTAACATCTAATGTTATGATTTTTTTTAGAATAAAAGTATGATAAATTGCTATCTATGAGAGGATATATGAAGTATTATAAATTGCTATCTATGAGAGGATATATGAAAAATGTTTTTTTTTAGTTTTTTGGGAAAGTGGCAAAAACCTAGCACAACTTAGTTATTAACTATTAGTGAGAATAATCATCATTACCTATTTTCTACCAATGTTTGTTCAATCATGACCCTTGTTTAATGAAAACCGTGTCACTTGAAATGATCAACTTGTTAGACTTTTTCCCTTGCTAGATGTCTCTCCCTCTTGGGAAATTAACATATTCCATTATGTTTGAGGAAGACAAACACTCATCCAAGAGCTTTTAACAAAAAAAAAATCAGAATTGTTAGTTTCACGTTCCCATTGTGCCAAAAGACCAAAATAAATGAAATAAAACAAAAAAATGATCATTTACAACATTTACAAACATTTTCCAAGATCCAATTCCAATCACACCTCCCCATTTGAAGAGTTTGGGTCCGCAAAAGCTAGACCGTTAAGGACATAGAAGCACAAAGCTTCCATTTTCCTCTGCATATGCACCATTCCATTCCATTCTCTCTCTATATTGATGTTCTTTGACGAGGTATGCCCTGCCACCCTTGACCAAGAGGTACTTATTTTCTATCCTGTAGAAGGTAGCATCCCTATCTCACAAGTAGGGGCTACCCAATAGCACTCTGGAAGTGTCTAATGGCGCAACTTTACATTCTAACTCATCAACACAAATAACACTAATGAAAAAATTTATTTGATATCTTTGAGTGATTATCATAATAGTTTTCCCTTGCAACTAGTGAGCTTGGATGCACTATATCATAGCTTTGTAGACCAAGTTCATCAACTAATGTTTAAGAAACGATATAACATTGAGAACCACTATCGAACAAGGTATTTACCTTCATGTTCTTCACTTGAAATTTGATTTAGAGTAGAACATGCTTATATTCGCTCTCCCTTAGATGGTGCAATGTGGTGCAAACTATGACTTCATCTAGATCAGAGGTGATTTCTATTTTTTCTTCTTTTGTCTTGGTATCTTCCTTTTGTTTCCCCTTGGACTTGATTCACTTTGGACATAATTATGGATGAATTTTCTAATAGCTCTCTTCCATGTGTCCATCTACATTGCAATGTTTGCAATATCTTTCACGATCCCTCCTTTTATCGGTTGTGATTTCTATCTTCTTGTCTCTTTTCTTATCAGTTTCTTCATGCCCCACGTGTTGTCTTCTTTTCCTAGAGTCAAAATCAATGTAGAGAGACTGGTTTATGATTTTTACACGATGAAGCTCCAATCGTCTTTGGATATGGATAAAAATTCCTCGAAGGTACTTCATCACCACCCTTGGTTCTTCAAGAGAAATACCCAACCGGATGGCTTACCCGGTGAAATGACATGTGTGCCCTTGCATCCATTGTCCTTTTTCTTTCCAAATATAATACCATTTAATGAGGTTTTCCTCTTCATTTCCTATGGTATAGAGTTGTGACTTTAGTAATTCCTTGAAGTCCTCCCATTTCATCATCATGGTCTTGTTTCCTATCCTCATTGAGTCCACATAAATATCGCACCACAACATACCATAAATATCCCACCACAGTAGACCATATCTAGTCATATTCAAATGGGGAAAGGACATATTTTTTGTTTCTTGGATTTGATAAAGATCAAAGTACACATACAATTGTTTCAACCAACTATCCAAGGATTTTGCATTAGTTTTTCTATTATTTCTAGCTTCACTTCAAATTTGAATGTAACACTAGAAGATGATAAAATGTTTTTGTCCTTACAACAGTTTCCAAGCCTCTCCCCTTTGGAACCTTCCATGAAAACCTTGTGTTTTTCATAGTCATTGTTTGTTGAGTGTGATCCCTTACCCTTCATACTAGAAGTTGTGTCACCAAATCTGTCATTGTTTGTTGAGTGTGATCCCTTACCCTTCATACTAGAAGTTGTGTCACCAAATCTATCAATGTAGCAATGATTTGCTTTATTCAATCCAATTTGACCTTTAGGTATTCCCTATCACTTTCTTCATGACGATGCGATGCCATTGATGGTACTTTGATTCTTTGTATTCCTCGTAGAAATAATTATCCATTTTTTTTTGGATACGAGTGTGTTCTCCAAACCTTCAAAATTTACTCTCATACCATCTTGTCCCTAAAGGGTAGGCCTATGGCGTGTGCGTCTCACAAACACAAATATTTTCATCGATTAAAACAATTATATACTCATCTCTTTCTATGATCTAAAATTCTTGACTAATAAGGCCACAAGTTGAGTCGTAAACAAATGAGTTAGAAAGATGCAGCAAGTCACAGGTAATACAAGTTGTAATGCAAGTTGACCAAGTCGAACAAATCCAAGTGAAATTTACCAAAATCAGGTTTAGGTAAATCTTGACAAAAATGTGGGAGGTGAGTAATCTGGTGGAACATGTTGACCAAACTATCCAAACAACTATATAGAGGGTGATATTACTTTTCAACAACCAATACACTTATTAGGGTTAATTTAAAATTCCAAGACTATTTTAAAATTTTTTGGGAGATATTTTGAAACCTCACAATCAATAAAAATATCTAACAATGATAAATTACATGCATGGATAGTACATGATGAAAATTTGATTCAACAACATATGCATAGAGAGCTCCAACTAATAACAAAACGAACTAGAGAAGAAAATGCATTAATTCACACATATCAACATTTAAATGGGTTTATTTTATTATGTTCAGGAGAAAATTACAAAGGGAACTATGCATTGAATCTTTGTATTGTTACTAATTGCAAGGGAGAAAATTAAAAATGAATGATCTATACACTGAACTTGTGTATATTTACTAATGATAAAGAGAAAAATTACAGATGGCATTGCTAGGAAACAACTTCTCTTAGAGTGAAGAGTCACATTAAATCATTCATCCACTCAATCTCAAGTTGTTTTTCATCTTTGAGCTTCAATTTCTACTATTCTCCTTCCCTATTTCTATTTGCATCTCCCTTCTCCTTGTCCTCTTCGTTGTTTTTCTCATTACTTTTAATGGGTTTCTCTTGGAAGGACAACAATCACAATTCTTTTTTTCACCTTCCCATTATGAGAGAAGACTAACTTAAATGAAATAAAACAAAAACATGTTTATTTACAACATTTGCAAACATTTTCCAAAATCCTTTTCCAATAAGATGTCTAAGTGGTAGTGCATTCATGATCCCAATATATAATTAGTGGTGGATGACCAAATATTCACTTAAGTAGTGTAAATACCCTCATCAATATGGAATAAAAAGGTGTGCAAGGATAACTCATCCATATGGATGTTCTATCACCATCCCAAGGGGTAGATCCTTCAAATATGAGGGAACCCCTAATAAATTGCATATGAACATGTGCAAAAGTATCCCTTTATGTGAATAGGCTCCTCAAGAAATGAAACGCTCAAGTGGAACATGCAAAGTCATCATGCCCAAAGCTTGAAAGTGCAACCACCCTCAATAAATGTGCAAGTAAACTCCTCCAAGAGGCACATGTGGCTTCAATAGTGTATGGAATCATAAATAGATCAAGATATATGCCTCCTCCAAGAGGCACATGTGGCTTCAATAGTGTATGGAATCACAATAGGTCAAGATATATGCCAGAGACAAGGCACACAATATTTGGAGACTCACAGGATTCTTGCAAAGTATTTGACAAAAATTTGGGAGGTTGAAATGTAAGGGTTAAAATGTTTAATTTTTATTTCTATTACAGGCCTAACAAAAATTAAATTTAAATATCAACCATTGAAAAATTGGGTAAAAATACCCAATTTATATGTGAATTCGGACTGAAATGTTTTTAGGCAAATTAATAACAGTAAATAGATGAAATCATAATCAAATGTGGTATAGGGTGATTGTATTGACAATTACAGTGTCAATATTGGCTAAAATGATAGTTCAATATGTCCTAACAATCTTTGAAATTTACTCATAATTAGATTCAATACAAGTATTTAGTTATTAAGACAAAAAAACACAATGTAATTCCATGTTTCAAATGCTTTGTCAATTTAATCAATATCAAGGTGATCAATAGTGTCAAGTTAA
>JASDQU010108362.1:37918-52188 GCA_032191745.1 Picea mariana
ATCATCTATTAAGATCAATTTGATTTATCAAACCTTAAGAAAATGGTTAAAAATTAATTAGTTTACTTAAAAAAATTTCCATTAAAATTAATTTGATTTATCAAACCTTAAGAAAATGGTTAGAAATTAATTAGTTTACTTTAAAATTTTATTTCTATTTTTGAAAAGATTTGAAAGAGATCTCATAAATTTCCATAGTTTTGATGAGTTAATAAACCTTAGGAAGGCTAGTATTGTTACATATTTTCTAGCTTGGGGTTAATGAAGAGGGTCCCCACTTAATGAACCTGTGACATAACACATATGTGTTCATGGGATATTAAAGAATAACTTTAATTTCACTAGATATTGATAAAATTACCTTCCAAAATCCCCTCCCGCCCCAATACATATTTCCAATAAAAAACCCTATTTTTAATAGACTTCTCCTATTTTTACCATATACTGCTTTTTATACCCCCAATACCTAAAAACCCCCCTTTTTATACCCCGGATACCTAGAAACCCCCCTTTTTATACCCCGGATATCTAGAAACCCCCCTGTATGTCTGCCCATCAAATACCTACAATACATTGATTCTATTTTTAACAATTTTAAAATCTCCTTTATGAATGATCATGATAAGATATTGGTCAACAAGGGGAAGCCCTAGTGATGACATCTTTTTTGTATCTTAATTTTCTCTTTTGCTCTAATTCTTTATAGCACCACAATTTCTTTTTAAATTTATATGTGATAGCATTTTTAATGGTATCAATATTGTGTAGAGTGACCTCCTCTTCTATTCTCCAATGATTTAGCCAAGACTTAGCATATTTATACCATCTCCTTTTGAGCCGTAGGCAACTTTGACTAGAGTTAGTTGTCTTGAGATTTTACATTATATACCTAATCATAGCCATACTCTCAATGGGGGAAAGTCCAACATGACATGTTGCTTTTAATTTTAAGATTATCAATTATAAAACACTTCTAGATTTGCTCTAACTTCCCCAAACTTAAAATCCATGTAAGATAATAGAAATAAGGAAAATCTCAAAGAATTTTTTTTTTTCCACAACCAAAAGTCCACAAAACCAAAATAAACTTCCCTATTTTTAAAACAACAAAATTATAATTACACAAAAAACAAAGTGCATTCTACAACCTAGTATGTAATATACAACCATCCCATGTTTATATTGTCCACTCAATATAATGTATTGTACAAAACAAAAAAAATATAATGTAAATAAAATATATATATGAAATCACATGAACTATTATAAAAAAATAAAATAAATAAATAAAAACAAATGTATGTGGCATGAATCCTTGTTTTTTAATCAAACCATATGATATGACATGACAATAGATAAATCACACCAACACAAATCCATTTTTTATAAACCATCTCCTTCCCTTACGCAATCTACTGAATCCCCAAACCCTTTTCTGATTTACGCTTACAATATGAACATCTCTTCTGTACGTTATATTATTTCAAATTTTATTATATTATCACATTGAAAATATATATTATTTATTGTATAGTGTATTTAAGACGTGTAAGTGTAAATGAAATGTTCAATTACATATTTCTTTTCTTGTTATTAATGTATGACTTCAATCACTAACATTTTGAAATTTAAATGTTACCAGTTCAGAACGATAGGGATTGCATTTATGTGATGTTCCATTAACCTCACTACCCACCTTCTGTGTATCGTTTCTCTTCTTCCGTTTTGACCACAAAACAGACTAGAAGGAAAATATTATAATCGATGTTATATTCCAACAGACTACACTCGGAAAATATTATATTACAACAGACTATATTCGAAAAGAATGAAGAATTTATCATCGATTTTGACTTTAAGAGCAGAAAAAGAGAGCCGTGGAGGACTTATGAGAAACGCGTCATGAAAGAAACGAATGAAACTCCAAACATGCAGGCGCATACAGTCGTTGAGCTTGTCGCGGACCGGAGAAACTCAGCGCAGTTAAATTAGCCGCGATATGTGGAGCAAAAGGGCTTACGTGTTCCATACGTCAAAAATAATCCCTCGTAAACCGCCAACTTAGCCGCGATATGTGGAGCAAAAGGGCTTGCGTGTTCCATACGTCAAAAATAATCTCTCGTAAACCGCCAACTTTGAAAAACTCTTCCAGGATACTAAACACGTTCAGTCCTTCCTTGCAGGGGCAGAGGGGCGACACCAGATAGGCGCGCAATGGCCTCACGCTATAAATACACAGCTTCCTTCTCATTCTCACCCACAACCTCACTGACGTTAAAGAGCTCAGCTGATTGGGTTGTTTTTTCTCAACAAAGTTGAGAACTAGTGTATCGTTTCTTGAATAGAGATGGCCTCCACCAAGCCCATTCACGGTGCACCCTCGCAGTCCTGCATATTTGCCATCCTCTTCATATTAATGGCCATTACGGTGCACGGAGTACAGAGTGCGTTCTTTGATCTCTGTCTCCGTTACTCTTTGTTATATCATTTGCTTACTGTTTGTAATAGTCATTGGATGATTCATATAAGTCACGTAGGCGTTATTTAATTAATAAGTTGGGGTGATGGACTGTATTTGTTCAGGCGCCATTATCAAGTGCGAGGAGCTTCCCGCGGAACTCTGCGCTTTCTCTATTTCGTCCGCTGGTAATAGATGTGTGCTCGAGAAGGATCTAATGATGGACGGCACCTTGCAATTTCAATGCCAGGTACCTTTTACTTATTAATGTCTTCAATCATACTTAATAGATAATAGATACGTCATTGGCGATGATCATGGTGTTGAGAAAGACTAACAATAATTGCATGTATATATCATTAGTCGTCGCTTGTGATGGTTGAGAAATTGGTGGAATGGATCGAAAGCGAGGAGTGTATAAATGCGTGCGGCTTGGAACGGATGGCTGTGGGGATGTCCACCGATTCTCTACTCGAACCGGAATTTAGTGCGAAGTTATGTTCTTCCGAGTGCCGCAACAATTGCCCCAACGTCGTCGATCTCTATGTCAATCTCGCTGCAGGGGAAGGTCAGTCCCTCAGATCCTCTTTGTCCTGATCTCAACAATTCATTTCAACAATTTACTTAATAGATTTGAGGCAACAATTCATTTTAACAATTTACATAATAGATTTGAGGCATGGTTTTGGCAGGAATATCTTTATCGAGCATGTGCGCATCTCATAAAAATAGATCTCGCAAAGTGATAAAGGAATCTGAGTCGAAATCAAAGTCAAGCATCCATTCGAAATCGTCGGATCGTATGGCAACCACAAAACAGAATCAGAAGTTGCTGTAATTGCACTCACATCCTTCCGTTTAAGGTGGTACAAGCATTACGTTAAATAATGGTACAAGCATTCTAAAATGTTGCAAGGGATTAATGCAGTTTCTGTTGATGTTATTATCGGCAGGATCATTCTACTGATAGCTCTCCTCTGTTCGATACCAGCTTTAGTTTGGTGTAGAGTAAGGAAAGTTAACTCTGTTTGACATATGTCAAATCAAAATTCCTACATGAGTAGCAAAGTAGCAGCTTTCTACATAAGAAGTTTCTATGTATACATGATGTACAATATATTTGATATTAGAACGGCTTCAGCTCAGCTTGTTGCAGAAAACTTCTTCTAAATGACTCGATAACATCTTCGCGCAGCAAATAGTGGAAAATGCGACCAACGACCGTCGGAGCTTCGACCACCCTGAGCACGAATTCCGATATATAATTTTGAAGGCAATTTATTTGCTTGTACGTACATGGGAAAAGTAATAATAAAAGTTTTATTTTACACCTGAAATTCATGGCTGTTTGTATCACTAGAGAAGAATAGAGTGAAATTTTTTTTTATGATAGTTAATGTGTTTTTGTTGATTTTTTTTTAATGGTCGTTAAATTTTTTTTATTTGTTCAAATTGTGAAAACATATAAAGAGTTCTCAAAATCTTCACTTGGAATTCTTACTCAAACGTGTGAAAGATTTAAGCCAAAAAAAAGATTTATATGATAGTTAAAAATAGGTCCAATTGACATAGATCATGTCTATTTAAAGAAATTCGCCAAAAGAAAACTTGCTATATAGTGATTAAAAAACCCCTGTTTTTTATGCTTTGTTTTAATAAATAAAAGTTACAGCAGCACTCTGAACATTATAAAAGAACGCTACAGCAAGGATTTGTGAGGCAAGAGGCAAATGAAATCTCTGTTTGCATAAACTCACTATAACATGATTATGTGAACGGAACTCTGTTTCAAATAAAATTTACAGTAGCATACCACAACACTCTGATAAAAAAAAAACTATAACAATACAATTCTGTAAGACAAAAATAAAATAGCTAAATGAGAGGAGAATTCGATCCTCTATACCTCTACTGTTAAGATTAAGAACAAAAGACTAAGTTTAAATAACGCCCAACAACAAAGTGAGGACTCAATGTTGTCGTTTGAGGAAGAAAACCGCGGCAGGTTCACTCAAACACTTGACAATTTTGATTTTACATGTGGAGTTCAACAACCCAACTACATGTCCATGGAATGTCTAAAAACGAAAACTAGGCATCAATTATTTCAATTCCCCCTTCATGTCGAGTTCGAGTTTTTTAATTCTTAGCAGTTTAAGATTTTCTAATTTATCTTTTGGAAGAGCGTTTGTAAAAATAGCTCGAAGTTGTGAGAGACAAAATCGAAAGAAATGAATTGTTGTTTTACAATGTCCCAAAGAAATGATGTGGAATATTAATATGTTTGTTCATGCTATGGAATACAAGATTCTTTGTTCTTTGTTATAGAGATTGTGCTTTGATTGTTGTAATATACTTTATGGACTTATTGACTTTCATTCCCAAGTCTTCAAAGATAACTTGTGTACTTGTTGATGATGCTACAATATACTTTGTTTCAGGTGTATATAGAGAAACAATGGGTTGTGTTTTGTTGCTTTTGGCACTGATATATCATATAACGTCCCCGGGCCGTCATCCCACTGGTCGGGCAAACGCTACTGTGCGGAACAACATCATTCTCATACTTAATTAATAACATGCATTTAAGTCATATTAAACACATTTAACTCACAGTAAGCACAAGATTACTGCTAACATAAATAATCCCTGACATTAACCATAATTCATATGCACAACATAATACATGATACATATAAGCATCACAGGCATGCAAAACATAATATTAAGCATCACAGGCATGCAAAACATAATATTAAGCATAGGCTGATACTCATCTTTGAAACCGTGGTAATTCCACCAACTACGTGCAGGCCTTCCAAGAACCTCCCAGCCTTAGACCACGCTGCTCATCAAGCTCAGCAGTGGGTCACCCCCGAGCTGGGACTAAGGTCCACCCAAGGTAAGGAATCCTAGTCTAGGCTGAGGTTACAGGGAAAACTGCACAGAATAACTAGAAGGATTCTTCCCAAGATGCCTTCTTACGCCCATTACTCACGGACTCTCATTCCCCACATCCCTTTTCTGCCCGGGAGTATACACCTTCACAAGCACAGTCCATCAATGCCTCACCTCCCTCTCTGGGTCTCAGCAACAGGCCGAATCAGAAAGTCTTAGAGCTTCGTAGCTGGTGCTGGACTCTCTCTGGAAGAACACCACTTCCCAGCAGACTCCTTCACCTAGAAATAACTTCTCACAGGCCTGACAGACTGCCTCTTCAACTAAGGGCATTAAAATCAGGTTCTTCAGCCCCTTCTGACTCAATTCCCGCACAGTGAGGATAACCACAATAACAATAGCAATTCGGTTAACTCACGGTGACAACAGCAACAGGAATTTGGGTATGGACATCCAAAAACGACAACAGTCCACACTAAGACACAACATAGTTCAGACATTTACAGGGTGCTCAGACTTCACAGGAGACACAGCTCGGTCTACGAGTTTGCCACTAGTTTTAGGGTGCGTGACAAGGAATCAACGCAGAGGTCGATCGCAGAGCTAAACATAATTCACGAAGGATGGGGAATGGCAAAGCGACTCAGGTGGAGAATGGAAGAATGCAAGAGAAAATAATTTTCCCGTTAGGGTTTCCTTCACGGTGCGCGGGTAAGCAAATGCAGACGAGAGGTAAAACAGGTTCAGAAGGGCATCCCCATGAACCCAGGTAGAGGATGATAGAATGACAGAACCCCCCCCCATGACTGACTTCTGCAGTTTTTTAACTGCATGTGCTTGGGTTGACACATGTCACCCATGAAGCTGCATGCACTCCATCAGCATGCGTTCCTCTCCAGGAGCTTAGGACAAAACATATATTTCACATGTCTTTTGGAATAAATTTAAAATATTATTTCCAAGGACTTAAGCCCCTAGGCTCAACACTTAGCCTCTCTTTCCAACTTTCTAGCCCCCAATCCTTTACCCACTCTGTGGAAGCTTAGTCCGCCATCACTCATTCATCGTGGTCGGTCTTTACGCAGTGGTGTTTATATTTTTATTAATGTTCTACATGATTACATATACAAAAGCAGGCTCCTGGCCTTAACACTTAGGCTCTCCAGCCTAATAACAAATAAGCCCACCAACTTATCTAAACTTGGCTTACTAGCCTACAAAACATAATTACAATTCATAATGCAAGCTTTATAATTCATACACATGATTTACAACAGGGCTCGGCCTTGGGGACATTACAATCCCCTCCCCTTATTTTTGCATTGTCCTTAGTGCAACTTTACACTGCATCTGCCAGCTTTTCAAAATTTTCAAAAAGATGCGGGTACTCTGCCTGCATAACATCTTCATGCTCCCATGTCGCGTTCTCAGGACCGTACCAGGTTCACTGGACCTTTACAAGCCCTATAGCTCGATTCCAGAGCTGTTTGTTTTTCCTGTCCAATATGCGCATAGGATGCACTTGCAGGACACCTTCTTGTTCCACCTAAATCACATTCCAATCGATAACATGATTAGCATTTGGTATATATTTCTTAAGCAATGAAACATGAAACACATTATGTACAGTCATAGATGCAGGTAATGCAAACATATATGCAACTGACCCAATCCTTTCCAGGATTTCAAATGGCCCACAAAATCTGGCTGCCAACTTGGCGCAACTTCCCAGCTTCAGGGAACTCCTGTTAGCTTTCACTTTCAGGAAAACATGATTACCCACTTTGAACTCTCTGTGGGNACTCTGGCCCAACTATTTCTCTATTAGTTGGATTATCCCAGCTCACTGGAGTATTGCACTTTCTTCCATAAAGTGCTTCAAATGGGCTCATATTCAACGATGCATGATACCCATTGTTGTAGGCGAATTCTAAAAATTGCAGGTAGTCTTCCCATCTTGATTGTTTGTCCATCACATACATTCTCAGTATGTCTTCTATTACTTTGTTCACCCTCTCTGTCTGTCCATCAGACTCAGGATGATAAGTTGTACTAAAGTTTAGATTCGTTCCGAATCCTTTGAACAATCCTTTCCAGAAATTTGAGGTGAATTTCGGGTCTCTGTCAGACACAATTGTTTTAGGAATTTCGTGCAATCGTGCCACTTCCTTTATGAAAATATCAGCAACATCTGCTGCCTTGTGAGTAGTTTTCAATGGAATAAAATGGGCAGCTTTTGTAAGCTTGTCCACCACTACCATGATCGAATCATGCAGCTTGACTGTTCTGAGCAATCCCATAATAAAATCCATCGTTACTACTTCCCACTTCCACTCAGGAATGGGTAAAGGTTGCAGCAACCCTGCTGGGTGCCTATGCTCAGCTTTAACTTTCTGGCACTCCATACATATGGCGATGTATTCAACGATCTCTGTCTTCATAGCCGACCAAAAGTAATGGCTCTTGATCACTGCTACTATTTTCTGATATCCAGGGTGCCCTGCATAAGGCACATTATGCATCTCCTGCAAAATCGTTTGTTTCAAGCACTGGACATTGGGTACAAAAATTGTGTTCTTGTACAAATGTATTCCATCGGTTTCCAATTTATAAATTTCCATCTTCTGTGGCATTTTACCCTGCTGTAGCTTGTCTACCAATTCTCTGTACTACAGATCTACATTTGCAGCCTCCATAATTCTTTTTTTAATATCAGTCTGATACATGCTAATGGCTGTAGCACGTAATTCATGCACCCTCCTGTTGAGTGCATCAACCACTTTATTCTCCTTTCCTTTGATATGCTTGATCTCACACACATAAATTCCAGCCACCTACTTTGTCTAGCATTTAAGGTTGGCTAATCAAACAAATATTTCAAACCGTTATGGTCTGTTCTGAGTTCAAACCTCCTTCCCATGAGGTAATGCCTCCATTTCTTCAGAGCGTGAATGCTTGTTGCCAACTCCAAATCGTGAGTGGCATAATTCTTTTCATACTCTTTCAGCTTCCTGGACTCATAACAGATTACAAATCCATTCTGACTGAGAACTCCTCCCAACCCTTCTTTACACGCATCTGTGCACACCACGAAATCCACATTTGGATCTGCAATCCTCAAGATTGGAGCGCTGGTTAACAACTGCTTCAATCGCTGGAAAATTTTCTCACACTCTTTAGTCCACTGAAAATTTTCCTCCTTCCTTTGCAAGGACGTGATAGGGTGAACTATCTTTGAGAACCTTGCAATAAACCTTCTGTAATATCCCGCTAGACACATAAAGGATCTAACTTCTGCCACATTCCTTGGCGCTAACCATTCTCTGATGGCCTCAACCTTCTCAGGATCTATGGCGATCCCTTCTTTTGAAATAATGTGCCCCAAGTAATGGATCTGCCTTTGATAAAATGAGCATTTGCTCAACTTGGCATACAACTGGTGTTCTCTCAACACTTGCAGCACCATCCTCAGGTGTTGTTTCTCTTCCTCTAACTTGGAATACACCAAAATGTCATCCAAGAAGACTATGACAAACTTGTCTAGATAGTCCTTGAATACACCATTCATCAAGCACATAAAAACAACAGGTGTGTTCGACAGCCCAAACGGTACCACTGTGAACTTGTAATGACCATACCTTGTTCTAAAGGCGGTCTTGCTGATGTCTTCATCCTTTATTCTTACCTGGTGATATCCCTATCTGAGATCTATCTTCGACAATATTTTCGCACCTTTCAACTGATCGAAAAGATCGTCGATCCTCGGCAGAGGATACTTGTTATTGACAGTTACTTTGTTCAACTATTTGAAATCAATGCACAACCTCAACGTCCCATCCTTCTTCTTCATGAACAGGACCAGGGCACCCCAAGGTGACATGCTTGGGCGAATGTACCCCTTCTTTAGAAGCTCTTCAAGCTGCAATTGTAACTCTTTCAGCTCTGGCGTACTCATTCTATAAGGAGCTTTCGACACTTGAGCTGCTCTAGGCATCAAATTTATAGAGAAATCGATATCTCTCTTCGGAGGTAGTCTGGGTACCTCCTAAAATATGTCTTCAAAATCTGTTAGTACCACATGGTCTCCAATCTTTGAGACTTCATCTCTGGATGCTTCCTCCACACGGGCTGCAAACAATTGACAACCTTTCATGTAACACTTTTTCAACTGCATTGCTGAGATTTCTCTAACAACCAAAGCTCTGGGAATTCCTTGCACTATTTTTCGATTCCCCTCCTCATCCAGGAATGTAAATTCCTTGTTATAGCAGTCGATGAGGGCATGGTGTTGGTCCAACCAGTCCATCCCAATTAAACAGTCATAAGAGCCTAAAGGAAGAATATTCAATTCAGCCTTCATGCTCAATCCCTTCATGTCCATCGGATAGGACTTAACTAAACTCCGTGACTTTCCTCTTGGTTCCTGTAACCAAGACTTTTCATGTTTGCTTTTTGATAAATGCAAACTTTCCACCACTCTAGGGTCTATATAACTATGGCTAGCCCCTGAATCAATTAAAATAATAAATGGTTGGTTGTTAATCATACCTTCCACTTCAATCATGTGCGACTGAAATTCATCTTGCTTGTTGTCCAGGGCCACATAGATCCTTGGCATTCTACTACCCATGTCCTCCACTGTTTCATCTTGTTGAACATTATGGACAACTCTTGCTTTGCCATTTTTATGGGGACAATCTCTGTACTTGTGGTTCTATTTACAACCCCAACACTGAATGGGCGTCTGTCTCAGCCTTTGTTCCCCCACTTCAGCCATTCTCGGCTCTCTAAATGATGGATGTCCTTGAAGACTATTTCTGAAAAAGGGAGGTTTGTTTCCCTTCTGCCTCTGTTCTTTCTTAAACTTATTTTGGTCATCCCAAGCCTTCTGAAAGGTAGGCTTTTCTCTTTGTTGTTCATATAAGCATTTCTCTCTTCTTATTGTTTCTTCCATAGTCTTAGAATCATCATACTGAATCTTGTCACCAATGGGAGGTGGTAGTCCACTCAGATACCTCTGAATCTTGACAGCCTCATCTTTGATGAATGGAACATACTTTAGTAATTCCAAAAACCTTCATTCGTATTCATCAATGGGCATGCTGCCCAGCTTGAGTTCGAAGAACTCCTTCATCTTTCTGTCACAGTATCTTTTAGTCAGGTATTTCCTCTCGAAATACCTCTTGAATTCCTTGCATGTGATATCTTTCTCTCTAACGTCCTGCACCTGCACAAGCTGATCCCACCACATGCATGTTTTTCCTTTTAGTTGATACATCGCAATTCTTCCTTCTGCATGAGAGGAATAATTCTGTAGTTGGAAATATTTCCTCATGCCAAGCAACCATGTTTCGGCATCTTCCTCCTTCTTATTCTCTCCATCAAACGTAGGAGGCTTAATCTTATTCATCTCCCCTTTCAATTCATCCACTCCAGATCTTCGGTGTTTTCTGGTAGGGGATGGGCTTGAACTACTGTGTGCTTCCTTACCGGAATGCTTTGGGGAGCGACGGCGATGTCTGCTACCACTCCTTGATATTCTTTTTCTCTCAGGGGTCTTGCGACTCCCTGTTTTGCTTGAGTCACTCTCCTTTTCCAATTTCTTTTCTATTCTTTCTAGGCTCTTCAACATCTTTAATTTGAATTCACCCTGCCGATCCCTGACCTCATGAGCTTTCGACTATCGTCTCGGCGAGCCTAGGCATCTTTCTGTAATCTTTCAATGAATTTCATCACATGCCCTTCCTTATCCAATTCTCTTTCGTGCCCATAGGAGTTCGATCCTTCGACTCCCAAGTTGACATCCCTTCCTTGTCTTTCGTTCTTTGAATTAGAGGCAATCCACACCTCTTCCATTTCTATACTCGACACCGATTCACAGCGGTCCTGACACTCGTTGAACTCTGCACACACAACGTGCAGTCAACCGAAGTTTGTCAGGCCTTAAACCGTTAATAAAACTACAACATTCATAAACCAAGGCGAATAAGAAAATGTTTCGATTCCACGAATTTTCTGAGCTCTGTTTGGCTCTGCAATTTCTGGCGATAGCCCCCATTTTCTTAGTCCCCAACCCATGTGTCCATGGGCCATGATCAAACGCTAAACTGCTAGGTGCTACAAGGATCTCCAAACGAAACTTCAGGTTTTGAGATTTTTAGGCTTCGGGGTTTGAGGTTTCAGGGTTTCTCGCACTCGCTTCCCTCTCCAACTCCCCACTTCCGAAAATTTGACCTCTCTCTCCTTGGGCCCACAGCATAGCTGTCACCAACCAAGGTAGTGACACATGGTGTCTTTAAGAAGGTCCACATCACTTCTGGCGACGTCGTAGGGTCCCACCACTTTCACTTTTCGTTTTGGAGTTTCAAGCATTGGGAGTTCGTGCATCCACACATTTCGAAATTCTGAAATTACAGTCTATTCATCTACTTGATCCAACGGTCAAGTTCCTCTCCTATGATCTACGGTGTAGATTGTTTCAGGATTTCGGGTTTTCGAGTTTTCGGTAACCGGGAGTTCACGATGCAGCGACTCCAAATCTCTTCTCACTTCAATCCCCGAATTCTGATACACGAGTTCTTGTACGAGATCAACGGCTATGAGCCTCCCCTGATCCGACGGTCCATATCTCTCCTATGCTTACACCTATCAAATCTCTTCATCCCTAACTTCCTCGCTAGGTGGTTGGATCCGACGACTCACGGGATTTTGGCACTTCTTCTTGGAAGCGCTCCATTGTCCGATTCTACTCTTGTTAATCTCTTTTGCGATTCGGGACTTGGAGTGACCAAGAATTTGGCCTGCGCTCTAAGTTCACAATCCCTGAATTCATGAAATGATCCAACGGTTCAAACGAACCACGATCAACAACCCACGTTTATTCTGGATCTTAGGGTGGCGAGTTTCTCCATCCACTAACCACCTTGCAACTTCTGGCCATCTTACGGCCCTCGCGATTTCGCGAGTTCTCCACAGATAATTCTGACCGTCCAACTCTACTTGTCAAGGACTTCTGGCCAATGACTTGGTACCCTCCTTCTGAACCTTCATCTACTTGATCCAACACTTCTGGTGTGGAGTTCTCTCTCTCCCTGTGGCCATATACCACACCGGCTGTAGTTTTATAATACCGCTACACCTCCTGAGCTTTGTAACACGGTCAAGTAGTCCGTTGACACTCAGAAACATTCTGAGGTCTGAAATTAGTCCTCCAGACACAATTTCTTTCGAAAACCTTGGTCCAAAGACCACTTATCCGGCCCATCCAGGCTCAACGTTGAAACTAGGCTCTGATACCATACTATAACATCCCCGGCCGTCATCCCACTGGCCGGGCAAACACTACTGTGCGGAACAACATCATTCTCATACTTAATTAATAACATGCATTTAAGTCATATTAAACACATTTAACTCACAGTAAGCACAAGATTACTGCTAACATAAATAATCCCTGGCATTAACCATAATTCATATGCACAACATAATACATGATACATAAAAGCATCACAGGCATGCAAAACATAATATTAAGCATAAGATGATACTTATCTTTGAAACCGTGGTAATTCTCCCAACTACGTGCAGGCCTTCCACGAACCTCCCAGCCTTAGACCACGCTGCTCATCAAGCTCAGTAGTGGGTCACCCCCGAGCTGGGACTAAGCTCCACCCAAGGCAAGGAATCCTAGTCTAGGCTGAGGTTACAGGAAAAACTGCATAGAATAATTGGAAGGATTCTTCCCAAGATGCCTTCTTACGCCCACTACTCACAGACTCTCATTCCCCACATGCCTGTTCCACCCGGGAGTATACACCTTCACAAGCACAGTCCATCAATGCCTCACCTCCCTCTCTGGGTCTCGGCAACAGGCCAGATCAAGAAGTCTTAGAGCTCCATAGCTGGTGCTAGACTCTCTCTGGAAGAATACCACTTCCCAACAGACTCCTTCACTTGGAAATAGCTTGTCACAGGCTTGATAGACTACCTCTTCAACTAAGGGTGTTAAAACCCGGTTCTTCAACCCCTTCTGACTCAATTCCCACACAGTGAGGATAACCACAACAACAATAACAATTCGGTTAAATCACGGTGACAGCAGCAACAGGAATTTGGGTATGGACATCCAAAAACGACAACAGTCCACACTAAGACACAACATAGTTCAAACATTTACAGGGTGCTCGGACTTCACAGGAGACACGGCTTGGTCCGCGAGTTTGCCACTAGTTTCAGGGTGCATGACAAGGAATCAACGTAGAGGTCGATCACAGAGCTAAACAGAATTCATGAAGGATGGGGAATGGAAAAGCGACTCAGGTGGAGAATGGAAGAATGCAAGAGCAAACAATTTTCCCGTCAGGGTTTCCTTCACGGTGTGCAGGTAAGCAAATGCAGATGCAGAGGTAAAATGGGTTCAGACAGGCATCCTCGTGAACCCAGGCGGAGAATGATAGAATGATAGAACCCCCCCCACGGATGACTTCTGCAGTTTTTTAACTGCATGTGCTTGTGTCGACACATGTCACCCATGAAGCTGCATGCACTCCATCAGCGTGCGTTCCTCTCCAGGAACTTAGGAAAAAACATATATTTCACATGTCTTTTGGAATAATATTAAAATATTATTGCCAAGGACTTAATCCCCTAGGCTCAACACTTAGCCTCTCTTTCCAACCTTCCAGCCCCCAATCCCTTACCCACTCTGTGGAAGCTTATTCCCCCCTCACTCATTCATCGTGGTCGGTCTGCACACAGCGGTGTTTATATTTTTATTAATGTTCTACATGATTACATATACAAAAGCAGGCTCCTGGCCTTAACACTTAGGCTCTCCGGCCTAATAACAAATAAGCCCACCAGCTTATCTAAACTTGGCTCACCAGCCTACAAAACATAATTACAATTCATAATG
>JASDQU010108362.1:86566-97586 GCA_032191745.1 Picea mariana
CTCTCTCTCACCCACTCTACCCCCTTTGTTTCCTTCTTTACCTCTCTCTCTCTTTCTACCCCCTCACTCTCTCTCCCTCTCACTCTTCACCTCTTTTTCATTCCCTCTCTCTCTCACTTCCTCGTTCCCCCTATATCTATCTTCTCCCCCTCTCTCACTCTATCCCTCTCTCTTTCAATAATTTACTCTCTCTCCCTCCCTCTCTCTTTCACTAATTCCCTCTATCTCCCTCCCTCTCTCTCTGGTGAGAGTGGGAGAGAGGTAGAGAGTGAGAGAGAGTGAGGGAATTAGAGAGAGTGGGAGAAATAGAGGGGTGCATAGAGAGGTAGAGAGAGCGAGAGAGCGAAATATTGTGATAGGGAGAGAGAATGGGGGCAGAGAGAGAGAGAGAGAGAGAGAGAGAGAGAGAGAGAGAGAGAGAGAGAGAGAGAGTTTTACATTGTATATGAAACTAGGGTTTTACATAGTATATGAAACAATAAAATGAGTATAAGATATAAATATAATGCAAATATAGATACACTCATTACATTAGATAAAAACAAGAAAAAACTGGATCAAGCACATAACCTAGGTTTCTATCAGTAGTGAGCACTTACTGAAGGAAAAGTAGCCACAATACTCCACCTAGTTTTGTTCTTTCCATTTAAAAAATATTACTTCTAAAACACTATTGAATATGTACCATAATATGTCAAAAATTAAAGAAATTATTTTAATATACAAAAATCATCCAACCTAAAATAACTCCTAAAATTTCACATTTTAACTATATTTTACCTTAAAAAATATCCATGGATAATTTTTTTAAACCCAACCCGGCCAAAAATTATCCCATTTGCTTGAAAATAGATGAATATGTTTCCAAATTTCTCTTTTCCTCTTGAGAATAGGTGAATATGATTCATCATCCAATATATCTTTTGGCTACTTATATCTAAAAATAGTAATAGGGTTTTGAGATAGGAGAAATATAATATATTTAAATAATATAAAACATTCACCGACTTTAAAAAGTATCCTAAAATTTCTCCTTTTGGCTATAATTTGCCCCTAAAAAACACCCATAAAGCGACACTAATAAGACATAAATATGATATAAAATAGCTAAAAAAGTTCTATAATTTGACGTCAACAAAACACAAATACAATGCAAGAATGATATCCTATCTAAAATATCAACACCCATATCCATGCATTATGATGCTAATGCAATACACAAAACATGATTATAAATAAAAAATGACTCTATAAGTGTTTTTTTTAATAACATGGAATGAAATATAACACTACACAATTCAATAAATCTTTCAATGTCAATTTTTTCATCATTAATATGATCCTTTGTAGAGCACCCATCGAAACATATGTCACGAGATTTACACAAAATGATGAAAACTGCAACACCCATATAACATCATGTTTTGTGTCATCCAAACTTAATTTTTTTTCTAAAAAAAATTGAGAATCGACACTAAGGACAATTTTCCACCCCCATATTATAATAATGCAATAATCGAAATTGTCATGGATGGTTTTGTAGAAGTCATGGAGGATCTACTTGAATGATATCAAAAGATAAGGGTTCGTGGGGAAATCAAGTCAATGTAATGATGACTATAAATAATGCCATGGCATCTTACTCACAAAAATAAGCAACATGCCGTAATTTTGATTATGACCAATTGCGGGGTACCGAACACTCATGCTAATCATACCCAACGGTTCTCAAAGAAAACCTAATAAAAGAATCTCATCATCTTGCAATGAGAATGAAGGTCTAAAACTAAAATAACATGCCCAATGAAGGTAGTGATTAAGTGGAAGCAGACATGGGTTAAAAATTCTCACCTCATAACTAGATATGCACACCCCGAAATGTGTAGGCAATTCTTGCATACGAGGTGTGCATGTAGATATACCTTACTGATAGTGAGACATATGTAGACGAGGGGAATTGAGGAGGTTGATAGTCGATATTATAGGGAAGGACATGTGGAATATAACAATAATTGATAGTCTTGTTTTCTTTAAAAATTGATTAGAAAGATGGAAGAATACAAAGAGTGATTTAATTTCTTTCTTAAAAAATAGAGAAATGTCAATTAGTTTTGAAAAAAAAAAAATTAAAATAAAGTCATTACTCCTTGAAAAACAACTTTCACATAAATAATTTATACATTTTTATGAATGTTTTAAATAATGATAATTATTAAATTAATTTAATAAATGTTTTACACATTTTATTTATATAAAATCCATTTCAAAATGAAAGGCATTCACCAAAGAACATATTTGAGATGTTAATTAGTTTTGAAAAAAAAAAATTAAAATAGAATCATTACTCCTTGAAAAACAACTTTCACATAAATAATTTATAATTTTTATGAATGTTTTAAATAATGATAATTATTAAATTAATTTAATAAATGTTTTACACATTTTATTTATACAAAATCCATTTCAAAATGAGAGGCATTCACCAAAGAACATATTTGAGAGACAATGCATGTAAATGTGAGATAAACTATTCTAACAAAAGAAAAAATAAAAAAACATTTTTATGAATGTTTTAAATAATGATAATTATTAAATTAATTTAATGAATGTTTTGCACATTTTATTTATACAAAATTCATTTCAAAATGAGAGGCATTCATCCAAGAACATATTTGAATACAATGTATGTAAATGTGAGACAAACTATTATACAGAAGAAAAAATAAAAAAAACATACATAGAAAATATCTTTGGTTTTTAATGTTTGAAGATAATGTTTTTAAATTCAGATTATTTGAATAATCTTATTTATTTATCATTGAAAAATAATTTTTTTTATAGAAAATATTTTTGGTTTTTAATCTTTGAAGATAATTTTTTTTATAAAGGGTCAAATTATTTGAATAATTTTATTTATTTATTTATTTAAAATTTTGTGTTTGTGTGAAATTTTGCTTGTGATAATGATAATGGTTGATATCATCTATTAAGATCAATTTGAATTATCAAACCTTAAGAAAATGGTTAAAAATTAATTAGTTTACTTAAATAAATTTTCATTAAGATCAATTTGATTTATCAAACCTTAAGAAAATGGCTAGAAATTAATTAGTTTACTTTAAAATTTTATTTCTATTTTTGAAAAGATTTTAAAGAGATCTCATAAATTTCCATAGTTTTGATGAGTTAATAAACCTTTGGAAGGTTAGTATTGTTACAGATTTTCCCACTTAGTGAACCTGTGACATAATACATATGTGTTCATGGGATATTAAAGAATAACTTTAATTTCATTAGATATTGATAAAATTACCTCCAAAAATCCCTTCCCGCCCCAATACATATTTCCAATAAAAAACCCTATTTTTAATAGACATCCCCTATTTTTACCATATATCGTTTTTTATAACCCCAATACCTAGAAATCCCCCTTTTTATACCCCAGATACCTAGAAACCCCCCTGTATTCCATGTCTTCCCATCAAATACCTACAATACATTGATTCTATTTTTAACAATTTTAAAATCCCCTTTATGAATGATCATGATAAGATATTGGTCAACAAGGGGAAGCCCTAGTGATGACATCTTTTTTGTATCTTAATTTTCTCTTTTCCTCTAATTCTTTATAGCACCACAATTTCTTTTTAAATTTATATGTGATAGCATTTTTAATGGTATCAATATTGTGTAGAGTGGTCTCCTCCTCTATTCTCCAATGATTTAGCCAAGACTTAGCATATTTATACCATCCCCTTTTGAGCCATAGGCAACTTAGACTAGAGTTAGTTGTCTTGAGATTTTACATTATATACCTAATCATAGCCATACTCTCAATGGGGAAAATTCCAACATGACATATTTCTTTTAATTTTAAGATTATCAATTATAAAACATTTCTAGATTTGCTCTAACTTCCCCAAACTTGAAATCCATATAAGATAATAGGAATAAGCAAAATCTCAAAGAGAAGTGTTTTTATCCATGACCATAATATAAAATAGGGCTCTTGCATATAACTAAAACATTATGTGGAAGAAAAAATCATTGATATATGGAAAGGGATCTGGACCATAACAATATAGAACTTGTGTGATATGATGCTACAAACATGATAAAAATGCATTGGCCCTAAGCAAAATACTTCAAACCAATCAAATAAAAAACCATCCTTATAGTGTGCTACATAGTCATGACAATAAGAAGCCTTGGACTTGTAGAAAGAGGGAAAGGTCATGTAAAAAGAAGTAAAAGGAAATATACTCATTGTAATAACATAAGCCATTGGCTAGGTAAATAATATTTGTGTCTCTACTTAAACTTAAGTGCATTCTATACAAAAAGTTATTCAAGTAATTATGTGTAAGAGAGGCTTCATCAATTGAAAATGATTCATGTATGGTGTTGCAATAGTTATGGAAAGGACATCACTTACAACAACATTAACAATAACATGCAAGAACATCACTTCATTAATGTGACAACTCAGTGCAAAACATGTTTTTCATGGGCATGTCTAATCCAACTCCTTCTACTCCCGTCGATTACAATTTCATTTAAAATACATATTTGCAAATTTTCGACCATATAATAAACAACTCTTCTCTTCAAGATGTAAATGTTAACCGCAACTAGGACATCAAGGTTCCTTATCTATTCAACCTCCAACTTCCAACTTAATATCTCTATATTTATATAGAATAGAACATATTTAAGTTTTACATTAAGATTTAAAAAATATTCTATACAAAATAAACATATTTAAATTTTACACTAAGATTTAAGAAATATTCTATACAAAATATGTTTATTTGCATGAGGGAAAATATGGTAATATTTATGAAAACATATAAGAATTACAAAACTTTACAATGCTAAATTACTTCATAACAAATTTATTATATTATATTGAAAATAATAAATTCTAATATTGCCACATGATAATATACACATATGTGACCAAAGAGAAAAACCAAAAAGTCAAGTAAAATATACGTGTGAAATATACATATATGTGAACAACGACAAGTCTATAGAATATATGTGAACAATCTATAGAATATGCTTATAAATTGGATGCCAATAAAAAATAAAACAAAAAAAACTAATATAAGATTTCAATTACATGTAGAATTTTGTGGGCAAGAAAGAAAAACTGACAAAAAAATTATCATTTTGTGTATTATGAAAAAAAAGCATAACTTAATTCCCATCTAAGTTTTTTTTTACTAGTGCTTGATATTAATTTAGTTATAATGTTATTAATTTAGTTATTATTATTATTATCAAACTAACTTTAAGCATACAAAATAATAATGAACTCATCTATTAGAATTGTATCATCTAGTTAAAATGATAAAATGAAGAGGAATGAAGAAATCAATATACACTTTAAACTAGTTTTAATTGTTGAAAACTTAAAATGAGTTTAATTTGCAGAAATGGATCAAATGAGATAATAGAGGTTGAGATATCTTAGTTGTGATTCTTCCTCCATAGTTTTTGGATTGAAGAAGAGGGTCATATACTTTCTTCATCAACTATTTACACTACAAGGAAAATAACTTCTAGTGGAGGCTTTTGCAGAACCTCTCTAAAAAGTGCATCGGTGTGACTGCCCAAGGAAACCCCTAAGTACTTCCCCTGATTTTGAGGATGGTACCTAGGGTCAATCCTAGAATATTTTGGGAATAAGGTCAGTCAACAACAAAGTTTGAAACCATTACAACAATATACTCTATGAGATCAACATGTCACACGTGGGAATTGAACTTGGGTGGGGAGGATAAAAATCACTCTTCCCAACTACTCGAGGTAAACCCAATTGACATCAATGTGCTCATGTATATGGGGTATCAATGAATTTAATAACTAGGTGCACTAAATATCATTATAACTAATCCATGATAAAAATATTAGGTTACTTTTATTTTAGACATAATCTAATTATTTCATTAGAAACTTATAAGTGCACTAGTGCATTACTATCTATAATGCAGTGAATGAGGTTTAAACATTTTGAGTGTTCTAATCTACTAAAATTACACATTCATTCAAGAAAGGGACTACATTGTACAATCCATAAAAAAAAATATAAAGAGAATTGTATGGGAATGATATCCAAACAAGTTATTATTGCTTCTTCAAGGGTATTTATAAAATAAAGCTATGGCTGGTGTGGTTGGATCCACTCCAACTAATCATTCGTTTAGGATATTTTACACCCTTGTCATTTACCATTTTCATTTACATATGCATTAATATGCTTATGCTTATTGTATTATTATATTTCATTATGAATTTACATAGACCTAAGAGGCCCTCCAACATCTCCGCCAACCTCAAAGTATTGCTTTATCTTGAACAACTGTGCAACAATATCTTGGGTCTCCGCTCCTGTCAAAGTATCCTTACTGTGCATCAACCATGCATACAAATTTTTGTAAGTAAATAAAATTCTATTAGAATAGGAAATAACATGTATACAAGGTTTTACCATGCCTTGTTTCTCTTTAGCCTCTGTCTTCAATCAACTAGGTTCCTATGAAGTCAATGAGTCTTCATTGTGGCTCAACCTTCCTCTCTACACAACACTCGCAGTGTGAGAAATTTAATTTGCACTATGATTACCTACAATTTCTCTACATTTTGGCCTCTGACGTCACAACCATCGTTAATATACTCAACACCTGCAATAAAAAAAACATATACCTTATATTTTGTTGGAAAAATAAGATACCATTGTTAGAAAAAATCAAATTTGACCTAGTTATTCACAATTTCTATGAATAAAAGTTGTATATTCAGAAAGCTAATTCAATATCCTACATTTCATCTTGTTACACCATATTCAAATTCACTGTAAAAGTACCTTGAATAATCCCTCCAAGTTAACATATTGTTGTTTTTCTAGGTTTGCATTGCCACTAATGTGTCATGAGAGACCATCATTAGCTTGCACTCACCCCTATGTTTCACGTTTGCATCTCTTTCCATTTTATGAAACAATTTTGGATATGCATTATCACGAACTTTAAACTTACAGCTTCTTGGAATAAGGAAATTCCGGAATTGTGCGTTTAGGATTGGTTGATGGATTCCACTATGGCTAGTTTCGACTCTCTTTCTATTCATTTTGTTTATTTTATCTGGTGAACTCAAAATCTCTCTTTTTTTCAAGATAAACACATTCTAGCCAAACTAGTGGATGGTATTATCGAGAAAATTACTAGGGAGTTCAAAAGTGAACCCAAAGTGAAGAAAGTATGATTTCCCTCCATGCCCTCACTTGAATTCACAATACCACGAGGTTTCTTTGATGGAGCCAGCCAGGGCAATCCTCCTAGATGTGGGGTTGGTGTTGTGTTATTTATCAATGCAAACCATTACTTTCATATTTCATATGTCCACTGCCCTAGAACAAATACCAAGGATGAATTCTCAACATTGTACTCTCTTGTTTTCTTTGCAAGATCTCATGGTATTAATAGATTGTAGGTGCTCAAAGATTCTCTAGTTTTCATAAAATGGGAAAATGGAAAATAAAAAATGGACACTATGTGTATCCAATCATTGCTCTCCAAACCAAACATCTTATTCAAGAATTTGAATGGTCTTATTTTTTCCATATCTATCAAAAGTTGAACCAAAATGTGGATCCTCTATCAATAGAAGCCTTGGAATGTTGTGATGGTTCTTTTGTTGCTCATGAATTCTGTGATGGGAAAGAGACTAGAATTCTGAAGTTTAAGTTTTAATTGTCAAATGTTTTCTTGGTTTTTGCGTTGTTTTTTTAATATGTATATGTCAGTACTGTTTTGGATAATCTTGTTTCAGTTCCCTCCACTCTTGAAGGTATGTTGGGTATTGGTATGAGTTCAATGATATGAACTTAGGTTGTAGATTTTTTGGTTGGGCATGCATTTTGGTTGGCAGGTCGTTCCACTGTTGTTCTAAAGTTTGATGTAGCTTAGTCTGGTTCTCAAGTGTCCTTAGGACTGAAGACATGTATATTCTAGTTGGAATATATTTTATTTCTACCAAGAACACACACACACACACACACACACACACACACACACACACACACACACACATAAGTGAGTTAGAAGAGGAATCATAGACACTTTTGTGTGACATGAATCCTTTATTTTTATCAACCCACCGTATAGTTGTGAATTGCATTATAATATATAAATAACACCAACATAAATCTATCCTTTATAAACATAAAAGGATTTGCAACTTGATTGATCTGTAAATGGTATTCCTATGGCCCATCTGTCTCACCAGCACAAATTATTTTGCGGAATGAACTTAAATATTTTGTCTTGATCTTCTTCTACTGATTGTAAATCCTACAATATACCAGTCAATAGTCGATTTGACTAAACAATAAACTTGTCGACCACCCACTAGTCGAGTCGGTCCAATGGATGACTAGTCAAATGCTTTGATGGTTGAGTCGAACAAATAAAATCCCAATCAAATGATTTTATGGTCGAGTCGACCAAATTAAATCCCGATCATATGATTTGATGGTCAGGCTGACCAAATGAAAACTCGATTGACCACTCCAGTTGTTGGGTCGAACAAATGAAAGCTTGAGCAAATGAGTTGACCAGTAGTTGAAAAACAATAGCTAGAGGGAGGATTTAAGCTTCAACAACAAAGGACAAACGTTTGCAAGGATATTTTGGTAACCCACAAAAAATTTCCTAGGGCGATTTTGGTCACCCACAACAAATAAAAAAATGCAAGGATGAATTTAGATGCACAACATTGAACAAAAATGCCCAGAGATCTATAAATTTTCCCAACAATTAATTCTTCGTGTTCGTAGAATGTGTGTAGCATGTATGGATTCCATACGGCCTATGGGTGAAATGCAAATTCCTAGGTAGTAGTGAAATCGCCCAGGAATAGAGAAAAATCCTCAAACAAACAAAAAATCACCTAGGAAAAGAGGAAATCGACCAATGGGAAAATTAAACACCCAACAAGGAATATATTACGTGGACATGTGATATAGGCTCAAAATATACTTCAACAGAGTATGAATAGTTCATTGTAACTCATAACAAAGATACCCAAGAACAAAATGTGTTAACTCTCAGATATCATCATTTAAATGGGATTATTTTATTATGCTCAGGAGAAAATTAAAAATGGGTGAGCTATACACCAAATCTATGTATTGTTACTCATGGTAAAAAACAAAATTACATATGCCATGGCTCAGAAAAACCTTCACTTAGAGTGAACATGCACATTAACTCCTTCATCCACTCATCCTCAAGAAGGAAGCCCTCTTTGAGCTTCAATTTCTTCTATTGCCCTCCCTCTTTTTCCTTGCATCTCCCTTCCTTGCCTCCTTCACTATAACTCTCATTATTTTTAATGGGTTTCTTTTGGAAGGCCAATTATTAGTTGTTCATTTCACCTTCCCATTGTTTCAGAAGACAACATAAATGTAATAAAACAAAAACATGGTTAGCAACATTTACAAACATTTGCCAAGATCCAATTTGGATGACACCTTCCCATTTGAAGGATTTTGGTCCCCAAAAGCTAGACCATTATGGAGACATAATCATGAGGCTTCCATTTTCCTCTGCATATCCACCATTCCATTGTTGATGAAGGTGGCTTGTTTCTTTCTTGTTTTCCCTTGTTTCACTGCTAGAGGAGTTATGGTCTTTCTCTCTTGATGTGCTTTGATGAGGTATGCCTTTCCACCCTTGACCAAGCGGTACTTGTTTTCTCTCCTGTAGAAGTTAACAACCCTATCCCATAATTAGGGGCTACCAAACATCACTTTGTAGGTGTCGAATGGTGAAAATTTACATTCTACCTCATCAACATTGCTGAAACTAATGACAAACTTGATTTTACATCTTCGAGAGTTTCTCATAACAATTGTCCCTTGCAACCATACTAGTGAATTTGGTTGCACTAGATCATAGGTTTCTAGACCAATCTCATCAACTAATGTTTAAGAGACTAGATTGTAATGAGAACCATTATCGAATAAGGCATTTAAATTTTGGTTCTTCACTTGAACTTTTATTTGGAATAACACATGTTTATCTCCACTCACCCTTAGCTGCTGCAATGTGGTGCAAACCACAACTTTGTCTAGATCATAGGTGTTTTCTATTTCTTCTTCTTTTGTCTCAGTAGATACCTTTTCCATTGGTTCTTCACTTAGTGAACCCATGACACAGTGCCTTCATTCATGGGATATTAAAGAAAACCCCTAATTTCACTAAATATTGATAAATACCTCCAAAAGTCTTTTTGTTGACCCCCCCTCCCAATACATCTTTCCAATAAAAGAAACCCTTGTTTTTACTAGATACCCCTTTTTATAGCCCGAATAGCTATAAACCTCCTAAGATCCCATGCCCCCTCCCCAATACCTACAATATATTGAATTTATTTTTCACAATTTAAAAACCCCCTTTATGAATGAATGTGATACGATATTGGTCAATAAGGTGAAGCCCCCATGACCTTTGCTTTTCCCTTAGACTTTATCCACTTTCGACGCAATTCTGGATGAAATTTCCATCATTTCTATTTTGTGTGTCCATCTACATCGCAATGCTTGCAATGTCTATTAGAATCCCTCATTTTCTCGGTTGTAGATGCTATCTTCTTGTCTCTTTTCTTGCTAGTTTCTTCTTGGCCCATGTGATGTTTTCTTTTTCTGGAGTCCAACTCAATGTAGAGAGCCTTCTTATTTGTCTCATCTATGATTTTCACACCATGAAGTTGCAACTGTCTTCGGATATGGTTGAAAAATCCCAAGCTACTTCATCACCACCCCTGGTTCTTACAAAGAGATACCCAACACGATGGTCTACCTCTTAAACTCAGAAGTGTATTCTTGCACTTTGTGTCCTTGTTCTTGTCAAAGGTTCTGTCACTTCATGAGTTGCTCCTCTTCATATCCTATGGGATAGAATTATGACTTGAGTAGTGCCTTGAAGTCCTCCCATTCCATCACCATGGGATT
>JASDQU010108362.1:97606-111004 GCA_032191745.1 Picea mariana
GGGAAAATTAAACACCCAACAAGGAATATATTACGTGGACATGTGATATAGGCTCAAAATATACTTCAACAGAGTATGAATAGTTCATTGTAACTCATAACAAAGATACCCAAGAACAAAATGTGTTAACTCTCAGATATCATCATTTAAATGGGATTATTTTATTATGCTCAGGAGAAAATTAAAAATGGGTGAGCTATACACCAAATCTATGTATTGTTACTCATGGTAAAAAACAAAATTACATATGCCATGGCTCAGAAAAACCTTCACTTAGAGTGAACATGCACATTAACTCCTTCATCCACTCATCCTCAAGAAGGAAGCCCTCTTTGAGCTTCAATTTCTTCTATTGCCCTCCCTCTTTTTCCTTGCATCTCCCTTCCTTGCCTCCTTCACTATAACTCTCATTATTTTTAATGGGTTTCTTTTGGAAGGCCAATTATTAGTTGTTCATTTCACCTTCCCATTGTTTCAGAAGACAACATAAATGTAATAAAACAAAAACATGGTTAGCAACATTTACAAACATTTGCCAAGATCCAATTTGGATGACACCTTCCCATTTGAAGGATTTTGGTCCCCAAAAGCTAGACCATTATGGAGACATAATCATGAGGCTTCCATTTTCCTCTGCATATCCACCATTCCATTGTTGATGAAGGTGGCTTGTTTCTTTCTTGTTTTCCCTTGTTTCACTGCTAGAGGAGTTATGGTCTTTCTCTCTTGATGTGCTTTGATGAGGTATGCCTTTCCACCCTTGACCAAGCGGTACTTGTTTTCTCTCCTGTAGAAGTTAACAACCCTATCCCATAATTAGGGGCTACCAAACATCACTTTGTAGGTGTCGAATGGTGAAAATTTACATTCTACCTCATCAACATTGCTGAAACTAATGACAAACTTGATTTTACATCTTCGAGAGTTTCTCATAACAATTGTCCCTTGCAACCATACTAGTGAATTTGGTTGCACTAGATCATAGGTTTCTAGACCAATCTCATCAACTAATGTTTAAGAGACTAGATTGTAATGAGAACCATTATCGAATAAGGCATTTAAATTTTGGTTCTTCACTTGAACTTTTATTTGGAATAACACATGTTTATCTCCACTCACCCTTAGCTGCTGCAATGTGGTGCAAACCACAACTTTGTCTAGATCATAGGTGTTTTCTATTTCTTCTTCTTTTGTCTCAGTAGATACCTTTTCCATTGGTTCTTCACTTAGTGAACCCATGACACAGTGCCTTCATTCATGGGATATTAAAGAAAACCCCTAATTTCACTAAATATTGATAAATACCTCCAAAAGTCTTTTTGTTGACCCCCCCTCCCAATACATCTTTCCAATAAAAGAAACCCTTGTTTTTACTAGATACCCCTTTTTATAGCCCGAATAGCTATAAACCTCCTAAGATCCCATGCCCCCTCCCCAATACCTACAATATATTGAATTTATTTTTCACAATTTAAAAACCCCCTTTATGAATGAATGTGATACGATATTGGTCAATAAGGTGAAGCCCCCATGACCTTTGCTTTTCCCTTAGACTTTATCCACTTTCGACGCAATTCTGGATGAAATTTCCATCATTTCTATTTTGTGTGTCCATCTACATCGCAATGCTTGCAATGTCTATTAGAATCCCTCATTTTCTCGGTTGTAGATGCTATCTTCTTGTCTCTTTTCTTGCTAGTTTCTTCTTGGCCCATGTGATGTTTTCTTTTTCTGGAGTCCAACTCAATGTAGAGAGCCTTCTTATTTGTCTCATCTATGATTTTCACACCATGAAGTTGCAACTGTCTTCGGATATGGTTGAAAAATCCCAAGCTACTTCATCACCACCCCTGGTTCTTACAAAGAGATACCCAACACGATGGTCTACCTCTTAAACTCAGAAGTGTATTCTTGCACTTTGTGTCCTTGTTCTTGTCAAAGGTTCTGTCACTTCATGAGTTGCTCCTCTTCATATCCTATGGGATAGAATTATGACTTGAGTAGTGCCTTGAAGTCCTCCCATTCCATCACCATGGGATTCTTTCCTATTCTTAGTTCATCCATATAAATCTCCCACCATATAAAAGAATGTTCAGTCATTTTTAAACGGGCAAAGACGATCTTCTGTGTTTCTTGGATTTGATAAATACCAAAGTAAATTTTCAATTATTTCAACAAGTTATATAAGGCTTCAACATTAGTTTGTCCATTAAACATGGTTATTTCAATATTTTCTTCAACTTTGAAAAGAACAATGGAAGATGAAGAAAAGTTGTTGTCATTAGCTAATTTTACAAGCGTTTGGAACCTTCTAGGTTGTCCCTATTTTCTTCATGCTCAATTTTTGTTGAGTGTGCTTCCTTACCCTTAATTACTAGCAACTACATGACCAACTCTATCAATGTAGCAATGCTTTGCTCCATCCGAGCCAATATGACCTTTGGGTCTTCCCTGTCATCTTCTTCATGATGATTCCCCACCATTGATGGTGCTCTGCTTCTCTGTAGGACTGAAAAAAATGCATGTTTACTATTTTGGTACCAACTACGAGTGTTTACCATGCATGTGTTCTCCAATCCTTTGGAACTTGATCTGATACCATCTGATCCATAAACGATAGGCCTATGTCACGTCTGTCTCACCATGATCAAAATCTGGACCAGGGGTCTAAAATTTGCTCAATATTCAGAGTGCTCGGAACGCGACGAAAATGGTACCATTGCGTTCGTCTTGTCTTCCTAATTCCAGCGGTATATTTACTTTCACAAACAAAGTCCGTATGGAGAAGATATCGCGATCTGTTCGCCGAGCCAAACAGGGAAAAATAAATGGGATGCTGACTGGGCAGTCCGTACAGTCGTACGGATGCTGACGTGGCATGATGGTATGACTCACACGTGGCAACCGTACGGTGACTTGGCATTTGGTGATGTGGCAGGCATTCATAGGCAAAGAGCTGGACGAGTAATATGGTGACACGTGGCATACTTTAAGCGAATGGAAAGGTGCCACGTGGCCCAATGAAGGGCTGCCACGTGGCACCCATTTATTAGCTGTTTGGGTTTGTGTGGTTTAAAAAAGTTATATGGAGGCCGTGGGGTTTGAACCCCGGACCTCCCCCACCATTCCAAAGTTTTATACCAAGTCCACTAACCATTAGTCCGCCAAGTATTTCTTGTCATATGTGTTCACGCATATGTATTTAATTGGGTGCATTTGTATTATTTGAAAAGGGGGGTCGGGCCAAGGCTTAGCCCCGACCCTGGTTCCATGGATTATATGTGACCATATATATACATGCCATTCACACGGGAGGTATTAAAAACAAGCCACGGTTACATTGTTATTTAAAACATGACCACATATAACCCTGTTATAATATACGCGCGCGGGGATTTTTAAATATGAACCGTGGTCATGTTATATCACATATGACCTTACCTGTTGTCATATGGCGCGCGCAGGGGATTTTAAATTGTATAGCTCACAGTCTTATGTAACAATCCATAGGACCATATCCTTTGTACTTTGGAGCGCGCGCATATGGGTTTGAAACGGATAAAACCACGGTTACATGAGTGTTGATATGACCATAGACCCGTTCAAATGGCGTGGTGCTCAAATATTAAAAGCCACGGTTTTAATTTGGGTTTTAAAATGGATACTAACCACTTGTCACATAAACATTAAACGGTGGCAACGTGTAGCCCTTGTTGCGTGGAACGTGGCCACATGGCCCCATGCGCCCAACACCTCCGTCCTCGGGGGCTATAGTTTCTCTAACGGTGCGACAAATTAGCATCAATTTCGGAGGACGCGTGTGTGCTGATTTTAGGATGGAAAAACGCTCAGAGCTAGGTTCATTCACCCACAGGTGCAGAATGGCGAACCAGTAACAGAGCTTGAAGGGGAAAAAATGGCAGGAGGCCTAACTTTTGGAGTTTTTGGTCAAATGAGGTGCCGAAAAAGCCCAGCTAGGGGTTTTTGGACGTTCTGAGTCCATTGGCACTATTTTCACAGGAATGTGAAGACTTATTTTGCAGGTTTTTCACTGTTGAAGTTTGAGGAAGCTCCATGAAGCTTGAAGCCCTCATTGTTTGAGGCATTGCTCAGATGAGTACAGGTTCATTTTCTGAGACTGAATAGTCCTTTTTGACTAATTAATATGCTCTGAACTCATTGGGATAGGTTTCAGATCCATTGGAGGACTTTTACAGGTGTTTTTACCCCATTGAAGCTCAGGGAAGCTTGGAGGCCACATGTAGAAGAGGTCATTACTGGATGAGCCATTGTCCATTTTCAGAGTTTTTATAGTCATTTTTGGGGTTTTTATGTATTTTGAACCCAATGGTACAGTCTGAAAATCCATTGGAGTTGAGAAGCAGCTTGTAAAAGAATATTTGACAAACTAATCCCAGAGATCCAAGTCCATTGAAGGAGGCTCAAGGAGATGTAGCCCAGAGAGGGGTGAACTCCTTTATCATCTTGCTATTGTTGTGAGTTTGCTGTGTTATTTGCTGCACTTTACATTGTTGAGTATTGGTTTATAACACATAAGTAATCTTGTAAAAGAACATTCCTCACACATGCACATTCAAATGGAAGAAGCATAAACTAAACACATAAACTATCTTGCATATTTGAACACATGAAGCAAGGTCCTGTTAATGTTTATTTTAATGAGGTAGAGGGTGCTTGCATAGCATAACAAGTCAGCCTTCTATTTTCAGATCACATGGTATCAGAGCATAGTTTATTTTGCTCATGTATTTGCCAATGATAGCTTGAGATTTAGTTGTTGGTATTTGTGCAAGTTTTGTGTTGAAGTTTGAAATCTTGCAAGTATGGAGGAAGCCTCAAACATTGATAGTTCTCCTACATCTTCCAAATCTAAGTTCTTTGACAAAGAGATGTTTAATGCATTGCTAACCATGAAAGATATGGTGCAAGAGTTGTGGAAAGATAGGGAAGAGAGCATTGTCCTTCAAGAGCAGTTGATGGCCATGAAGGAGGAGAAAGACCAACTTCTTGAAAAGTTGCAGGAGATGGAGAATCAACTCCATGAAGAAAAAGAAACCCTTACCAAGTACATGCATGACCATGAGGTATGTAATGTTAGTTTATCTTCAAATTCCTCTCAAGAAGAATGATTTGGTGTTTTTGAAAATCACACAAAAGGAACAGGGTCCAAGTTATTGTTAAAAATGGGCTATGAAGGTAAAGGGTTAGGAAAGAATGCATAAGGCATTGTTGAGCCTATTGTTGTTGAAGAGAGACCTAAGTATTGTGGTCTTGGTTATGAACGAATTGAACGAGAACATTCCAAGGTTGAGGAAACTAATGAGAAAACTCCAAGAACAAATTTTGTTTCAAGTTCACCTCCTCAAGAAGGCTTTAAAGGTGAAAGTTCAAGAAGTTTTGTTGAAAGTTCAATCTCTTCAGCATGCAAAACTTGTGTTCAAGATGAATGCAAATGTGTGGAACAAAAGAGTTGTGACATCCATGAAGACAAGAACAGATTTGTTGGTCTTCAAAAGAGAGCTTGTAACTCTTCGAATTCACCTCCTCAAAGCGGCAATAAAGGTGAATGTTCAAGGAAACTTTCCAAGCAAAGGCAACATGAAAAGAACATGCAAAAGATTTGCACTCATTGTCAGAAGAGGGGTCATCTCATTGACCAATGTTGGACATTGCATCCAACCTGTCATCCACAGCGCAAGAAGCAGTTGGATAAAAAGATTGACAAGAATGGAAGAGGAGATTCCATCATTGATGTGAGTCAAGATGATTCACACGAAGACGACTTTCAGCAGAAGAATTCGCCATTGAGTTGGCTTGGTAAGAAATGGTTAGATTTCTTGAGTAAGTAAGGCTTGTAATTTTTCTGCAGTAGATGCACATTTCAGCCTTATCTTTTCATTTTGTTGAAGTTTGACAAGTTGCAGCAGTGATCATAACTTGTAGATACAAGTTTGCATGTGAATGCATTTACTTTTGAATGCATACTTGTGTTATACCACCTCGTCAAGAACATGTAAAAGAGGGGTATGCTGTTCATTTTGCTACAGCCACATATACTTTTCATATTCAGCTCTTATGCACCCACATGTTTTGGGTTTGAGTACCTATGTTTCTACAGGTAGGAGAGTTGAAGAAGCTATGCACATGCATATGGTTTTGAAAGTGCATAAACAATGAACTTGATGATTAGTCATCATGAATGTGACTCATGATTGTAGCATGATTGTTTATCATGTTTATTGACTTGTCATTTTGGAAGGTCGATACGTTTCACATGAGTCTCGACTTGGGTCGATATTATCTTGACGACTTTGTTGTGTTGATCATATTTTCGACTTGTGTTTAGTCGATTGTGTTGGATGACTTGTAAGTCAATTTTGAGTACACTAAAATGCAGGAAAACACCATGTGCTTTGATGAAGCACATGATGCGACAGTTGCTTGAAGAGCAAAAAAGACTTTGCTGTCATTATTTTCAGCCTTGTGTCAATTTGTTTTCAAGATTGATGGTTTTCTTGGCTTGTGACAAGATGTCGCAGGAAAGTTTTGCAGCCATTGGAGAGCGGATTGTTGACGTCAAAAATTTCACAAGAGGGACTTGATTCTCAGTGGGAAGGATGGCAGTCTTCTAAACACAGAGAGAACAGTGGGTCAGCAGCAGCCAGAGAACAGGTGGTTGAGGGACATAGCCAGTTGCAGTGCAAGGCATGTCAAGGTACCCAGGTGATTGTCGAAAATACTTTTCAAGTAGAATCAGTTGATATAACTTGAAAGCAGAAGAGTATTGAAGCCCAGGTAGATAATCATAAGCTTTTGTGGGTCCAAAAGCCTTTCAGTGGGAAGGTGTGATCAAAATCTGGACCAGGGGTCTAAAATTTGCTCAATTTTCAAAGTGCTCGGAATGCGACAAAAATGGTACCATTGTGTCCGTCTCATCTTCCTGATTCCAGTGGTATATTTACTTTCACAAACGGAGTCCGTATGGAGAAGATATCGCGATCTGTTCGCCGAGCCAAACAGGGAAAAAAAAATGGGATGTTGATTGGGCAGTCCGTATAGTCGTATAGATGCTGACATGGCATGATGGTACGACTCACATGTGGTGACCGTACGATGACTTGGCAGTTGGTGATGTGGCAGGCATTCATAGACAGACAACTGGACGAGTAATATGGTGACATGTGGCATACTTTAAGCAAATGGAAAGGTGCCACGTGGCCCAATGAAGGGCTGCCACGTGGCACCCATTTATTAGTTGTTTGGGTTTGTGTGGTTTAAAAAAGTTATATGGAGGCTGTGGGGTTTGAACCCCGGACCTCCCCCACCATTCCAAAGTTTTATACCAAGTCCACTAACCATTAGTCCGCCAAGTATTTCTTGTCATATGTGTTCGGGCATATGTATTTAATTGGGTGCATTTGTATTATTTGAAAAGGGGGGTCGGGCCAGGGCTTAGCCCCGACCCCGGTTCCATGGATTATATGTGACCATATATATACATGCCATTTGCGCGGGAGGTATTAAAAACAAGCCACGGTTCCATTGTTATTTAAAACATGACCACATATAACCCTGTTATAATATACGTGCGCGGGGATTTTTAAATATGAACCGCGGTCATGTTATATCACATATGACCTTACCTGTTGTCATATGGCGCGCGCGGGGGATTTTAAATTGTATAGCTCACAGTCTTATGTAACAATCCATAGGACCATATCCTTTGTACTTTGGAGCGCGCGCATATGGGTTTGAAACGGATAAAACCACGGTTACATGAGTGTTGATATGACCATAGACCCGTTCAAATGGCGCGGTGCTTAAATATTAAAAGCCACGGTTTTAATTTGGGTTTTAAAACGGCTACTAACCACTTGTCACATAAACATTAAACGGTGGCAACGTGTAGCCCTTGTTGCGTGGAACGTGGCCACATGGCCCCATGCGCCCAACACCTCCGTCCTCGGGGGCTGTAGTTTCTCTAACGGTGCGACAAATTAGCATCAATTTCGGAGGACGCGCGTGTGCTGAGTTTAGGACGGAAAAACGCTCAGAGCTAGGTTCATTCACCCACAGGTGCAGAATGGCGAACCAGTAACAGAGCTTGAAGGGGAAAAAATGGCAGGAGGCCTAACTTTTGGAGTTTTTGGTCAAATGAGGTGCCGAAAAAGCCCAGCTAGGGGTTTTTGGACGTTCTGAGTCCATTGGCACTATTTTCACAGGCATTTGAAGACTTCTTTTGTAGGTTTTTCACTGTTGAAGTTCGAGGAAGCTCCATGAAGCTTGAAGCCCTCATTGTTTGAGGCATTGCTCAGATGAGTACAGGTTCATTTTCTGAGACTGAATAGTCCTTTTTGACTAATTAATATGCTCTGAACTCATTGGGATAKGTTTCAGATCCATTGGAGGACTTTTACAGGTGTTTTTACCCCATTGAAGCTCAGGGAAGCTTGGAGGCCACATGTAGAAGAGGTCATTACTGGATGAGCCATTGTCCATTTTCAGAGTTTTTATAGTCATTTTTGGGGTTTTTATGTTTTCTGAACCCAATGGTACAGTCTGAAAATCCATTGGAGTTGAGCAGCAGCTTGTAAAATAATATTTGACAAACTAATCCCAGAGAGCCAAGTCCATTGAAGAAGGCTCAAGGAGATGTAGCCTAGAGAGGGGTGAACTCCTTTATCATCTTGCTATTGTTGTGAGTTTTTTGTGTTATTTTCTGCACTTTACATTGCTGAGTATTGGTTTATAACACATAAGTAATCTTGTAAAAGAACATTCCTCACACATGCACATTCAAAAGGAAGAAGCATAAACTAAACACATAAACTATCTTGCATATTTGAACACATGAAGCAAGGTCCTGTTAATGTTTATTTTAATGAGGTAGAGGGTGCTTGCATAGCATAACAAGTTAGCCTTCTATTTTCAGATCACACCAGGACAGATGCTTCTGCGAAATAAACTTAAATATTTTGTCTTGATCTTCTTTGACTCATTGTAAATCCTGCAATATACTAGTTAATAGTTGAGTCGATCAAATAATAAACCCGTCAACCACCCACTAATCGAGTCGGCCCAATGGATGACCAATCAAATGATTTGATGGTCGGGTCGACCAAATGAAAGCCTGGTTTGTTGATTTTTCAATAGTCAAGGTTAAGTATGAAGATCATTCCATTTTTAGCATTTAATGATAACCATAAATGTTGCAACAACCAAGATCACATGAAGAAGCACCATGCAAAAGAACACAAGAAGTATCTTGGGAAACCCTTCTCAACAAGGGAAGAAAACCCATCCAAATCCTTTATTATATTCTTCAATAAAAGACCTTAACCACCAAGATAAAACTAGCACACAAGAGGGTGCTCAAACCCTAGAAGACTAGTGCCCAAGACAGGTGCGCACTTTTCCCAAGAAGGTGTACTTGCTGAATTTTCCAAACTCACATGAAAGATATAATTCCTCAATGGGGAATTTACCTTTACTTATACTAACCCGAACCTATCAACATAAGTGTCTATTGGCACAACAAGGTTGACCTCGCTAGCTTATAATATAATTAATATTAACTAGATTAATTATCTTTTACATTAATTACCAGTCACATTAAGGCGGGGTCGACGTGTACCCTTTACATTACAATTAGGGTTATAGGCAGGTCTAACCTTGAACAATATAGCAAGAGATCTGATACACCCACTAGTGCTCATCCATTGGGGGCACATCCATAGGTATGTCCATATCTCTGGCTCACTGCATTACACAAAAGAACCAGTTCTTCACACGTTCATCTGTGCTCATCCACATGCACGTCCACTCAACAGATCTTCTTTCCCACTGCATCACACAAGAGAGTCCCCTGAAGTTTCTCGTCAACTCTGCTACTCAGAGGAGGATAATACATCATCTTCATTTCTGTTCTCGTGACGATGCACCCAACACTTTGGGATTTCACACATTCACCTTGTGCTTAGCCACAGGCACGTCCAAGTCAACAGATCGCCTTTCCCACAGGATAATCATTTGTATTTCTTCTCAACTCTTTGAATGGAGGAGGTCATGTCTACGTTCCAGCTCTGTCTCAGATAGGAACCACACACCCTCTTCAGGGGATTTCTCTCGGGTTTGTAAGCTGGAGAATATCTCACATGGCTGCAATGATCCACATCTCATAGGTTTGTAAGCTGGAGAATGTCTCACATAGCAGTAATCATCAACATAGTTGGCTACTCCAGTGGTCGGGTCAAACAAATGAAATCCCAGTTGAATGAGTAGATCAACAATTGAAAAAAAATGATAGAGGGCAGATTTGATCTTCAACAACAAAGGAAAAACGTTTGCAAGGAGATTTTGGTAATCCACAACAAATAAAAACATCTCGAGGTGATTTTGGTCACCCACAACAAACAAAAAATGCAAGGACGAATTTAGATGCTCAACAATGAACAAAAATGCCCAGAGATTTATAAATTGTCCCAACAATTAATACTTGGCATGTGCAAACTGTGTGCAACCCATATGGCTTCTGTATGGCTTGTGGGTGAAAATGAAATTCCCAAGTAGTAGTGAACTCACCCAGGGACAGAGAAAACACCTAAGACAAACAAGAAATCGCCTAGGCAGAGAGGAAATTGACCAAGATTAAATACCCAACAAGGAATATATTATGTGGATGGGTGCTACAAGCTCAAAATATACTTCAATAGAGTATGAATATATCATTGTAACTCATAACAAAGATACCTAATAACATAATTCATTAACTCTAAGATATCATCATTTAAATGAGATTATTTTATTATGCTCGATAGAAAATTACAAATGGGTGAGCTATACACCGAATCTGTGTATTGTTACTCACGATAAAGAACAAAATCGTAGATTTCATGGTTCAGAGACACCTTCGCTTAGAGTGAACATGCACATTAACTCCTTCGTCCACTCAACCTCAATTAGGATGCCCTTTTCGAGCTTCAATATTTGCTATTGTCCTGCCATCTTTCTCCTTGCATCTTCCTTCCTTCCCCCCTTCAGTGTAGCTCATTTTTTTTTAATGCGATGCCTTTGGAAAACTAACCATCACAATTATTCATTTCAAATTCCCATTGTGCATGAAGACAAAATAAATGAAATAACAAAACATGTTTATTTACAAAGTTTACAAACATTTATCAAAATCCAAATGAGATTATTGATTTTTTTATTTATTTTCATGATGAATCACACCAACATAAATCTATCTTTTATAACCATAAAAAGATGTACAACTTAATTAGTTTTTAGATCTTCATGGTCATTAATAAATTCATTACAAAAATAAATATATACTAATATTAAATTTTAAAATATCTTATTATATTATCATATAAATCTATTCATAAATAAAACTAAAATGAATAATATTAATTAAAATTTAATTACATAATTAAGATAACTAATATTAATAAAAAATTAAAATAATTAATATTAATAAAAAATTAATTGCTTCATATACTTAAGCTTTTCTTAGTATATTTAACTTTTAATTCATATATTTTGAACACATTTCCTTCTCTTACGAAATCCACTCATGCATAATGCTTCTTCGTGACGCAATCAATTGAGTCCCCATACCCTTTTCTGATTTATGCCACGGTATGAACATCTCTTCTCCACTTTATATTATTTCAAATTTTATTATATTATCACATTGAAAAACGTATTGTCTTCTTATATCCTTATTTAAGACTTGTAAGTGTAAATGAAATGTTCAATTACATATTTATTGTTGTTAATGCATGACTTCAATCACTAAATTTTGAAATTTAAATGTTACCAGTGAACTGAACGATAGGGATTGCGTTTATGTGATGTTCTATTAACCTCACTACCTACCTTCTGTATCGTTTCTCTTCTTCCGTTTTGACCACACAACAGACTAGAAGGAAAATATTATAATCGATGTTATATTACAACAGACTATAGTCGGAAAATATTATATCACAACAGAAAATGTTCAGAAAGAATGAAAAATTTATCATCGATTTTGACCTTAAGAGCATAAAAAGAGAGCCAGGGAGGACTTATGAGAAACGTGTCATGCAAGAAACGAATGAAACTCCAAACATACGGGCGCATACAGTCGTTGAGCCTGTCGCGGACCGGAGAAACTCAGCGCAGTTAAATTAGCCGCAATTTGTGGAGGAATGGGGCATGCGTGTTCCATACGTCAAAAATACTCTCTCGTTCACCGCCAACTTTGAAAAACTTTTTCAGGATTTTACACACGTTCAGTCCTTACTTGCAGGAGCAGAGGGGCGACGGGCAATGGCCTCCCGCTATAAATACACAGCTTCCTTCTCATTCACACCCACAACCTCACTGACGTTAAAGAGCTCAGCTGATTGGGTTGTTTTTTCTCATCAAAGTTCAGAACTAAGATATCGTTTCTTGAATAGAGATGGCCTCCACCAAGCCCATACATGCTGCACCCTCACTCTCCTGCATATTTTCCCTCCTCATCATATTAATGGTCATTATCGTGCCTGGAGTACAGAGTGCGTTCTTTGATCTCTGTCTCCGTTACTCTTTGTTATATCATTTACTTACTGTTTGTAATACTCATTGGATTAATCATAGAGGTCACGCAGGCGTTATTTAATTAATATGTTGGGGTGATGTACTGTATTTGTTCAGGCGCCATTATCAAGTGCGAGGAGCTTCCTGCGGAACTCTGCGCTTTCTCAATTTCGTCCTCTGGTAATAGATGTGTACTCGAGAAGGATCTAATGATGGACGGCACCTTGCAATTTCAATGCCAGGTACCTTTTAATTATTAATGTCTTCAATCATATAAACCTGAGGTTTCACAATTAGCATTGTTAATAGATATGCCATTAGCGATGATTATGATAATGAGCAAGACTAACAATAATTGTATGCATATCATTAGTCGTCGGTTGTGTTGGTTGAGAAATTGGTGGAATGGATCGAAAGCGAGGAGTGCATAAATGCGTGCGGCTTGGAACGGATGGCTGTGGGGATGTCCACCGATTCTCTACTCGAACCGGAATTTAGTGCGAAGTTATGCTCTTCCGAGTGCCGCAACAATTGCCCCAACATCGTCGATCTCTATGTCAATCTCGCTGCAGGGGAAGGTCAGTCCCTCAGATCCTCTTTGTCCTGATCTCAACAATTTACTCAATAGATTTGAGGCAACAATTCATTTGAACAATTTACATAATAGATTTGAGGCATGGTTTTGGCAGGAATATCTTTATCGAGCATGTGCGCATCTCAGAAAAACAGATCTCGCAAAGTGATAAAGGAATCTGAGTCCAAATCAAAGTCAAGCATCCATTCCAAATCGTCGGATCGTATGGCAACCACAAA